>JAVTVY010030094.1:0-131432 GCA_036873755.1 Hanleya hanleyi | reverse complement strand
GTCAGTCGATGGTATAAATATACAGCCTGATTTACCTAGAGCAGACAATTTTGGAACTCCGTCTCGAGGAAATGTATCAGAAACTTTAGATCTAAATTTAACGTTTAGGGGCTGTCTTTGTTTGTCATTTGGCCATCGTCTGTACCACCTTTGATGTCAGAAGTCTGGAATAAAATCTTCAACTTCGTAACAACTTGATGACGACTTTCTTGATGGAATTTCTTGAGGCAAAAGATACAGGGCTATGAACTTCTTCCAGACTGCTGTAAAGACCCAGCAGCGAACTCGCAAGCTAGTTCTGGGTACATGTAAAGTTGCCCGGTCGCCCTAACCAAGCCAGGCTATCATCTTACCGGCACAAAAGCCCGGGTTAGAACAATAATATCAGCATCTTGACGACCAAAAAGTTTACATTGGCGCCCGAAATGGGATCTCTGAGGAATTCTACCATAGCCAAGACGAAGACAACAGAGAAACGCCATCTGGCATTCGACGACAGCTGCCTACTTAATCAGGGACAATGGAGAGTCCAGTAAAACTCCAGGAGTTAAAGGCCATCGCCGAGGGAGTGACAGGCCTTGTAGAATCAGTCCGGAGGGATTTGAATGTGAAGGAAAATCAACGTTTGGAACGCGAGCGTGTAAAGGACCATATTTCGGCTATTCAGAAATGTGACGGTGTGTCTCCGAAAGAAGTGCGCGAGCGCATTTGACAGAAGATTTGTTTCCACCTACCCAGCTCCAGAAGCTGCGAGACTATCTTCCGGTTGGTGTCCGTCTTGTATCCTCGTACCATTGGTACTATCGCCACGTCTTGGTTCATCCGATCTGGAATGCAGATACTCTTACTTATGTGGCCACACTGCCATTAATCGATGACGGTGCATATGTCGAGTATGGGTTGCAGTCTTGGGCCATGCCGATCCAGGCTCCTGAACATTATTTGCAAGTTGTTTTTCCTGTTGATCATATTGGTCTCGATACTAAGACTGGTTGGTATTTTGTGCCCAGCGGATGTTCCGGACAATCTCCTCGCGTGTGTTATGGTAATGTCCAGTTGCAGAAGAATCACATTCCATGTATCATGAGTCTCTTAACGAACAGCTCAAACCCTGCATGTATGATTCGTCTTATCAGATCTAACGATACTTCCAGCAAGCTGTTTGAACTTTCTACTGGTGAATTTGTATTACAAACTTTTGGTGAACGTATCTCTGAGCATTGTGCTGGCCAGCGAACCATTTCTCATTTTTTGGAATATGGTTTATTTTTGCTCAGTCCAGGTAATTGTACTTTTTCTGGTGTAGATTGGAAGGTGAAGCGTGTCGCTACGACTTCGCACCATTATTCCTTCCTGACCGCTACCGTTGAGCTCCCTACAATATCTATTCCCCACCTCCTTAACGTTACACGGATTGTCAATCACTTGCGTGTCACACCTTGGCATGCCTTATCCAAGGTAAGTTCAGTTCCCCTTCGTCCATTAGATGACATTGACACATTGACGAATGACGTTTCTTTCTCGGACATTTTGACATATATTTCTTTTGGTGTTATTTTGTGTGCCGGCTTTGTTGTATTTTTCTATTTTTGTTGTTTCCGGAAGCGCTTGTATCATCGTTTTTTCACCTGTTGTAATCCTTTGTGTACTAGCCCAGTACCTACTGATGTACCCGAGTGTGTTGAATTACAGGAGGTGGCGGCGACTAATGTCCGGCCGTCATGCTCCACTACCGTTTTTCCATCTTTGTATCCTCCATTGTAATTTGTTGATATATAGCTCCATTTTTGTTGTTTTTGTTTTTGGTTTTTTTTCTTTCTACTTCTTTTGTCACTGGACTGGCAGGATGCATACTGTCTGTTCCTAAAGGAGGGAGATGTGTTGGTTTTCCCTTTTGTCTGGTCTGATCAACCAGCTAAGTGGTACAACACATCTGGCTTCTTTGCCCTTTCATCTTTTTCTGGACATTTATTTTCTTGTATATTCTTATTGTAGTTGTATGGTACTTTACAAGGTATCATTCAACTTAGAATAGTGGAGATATGTAAGATATCAGCATCTTATGATAATTGGTTTTCTACAAGTTATTCAGATATAAGCATCTTATGATAATTAGTTTTCTACAAGTTATTGATGGAATATTAAATATTGCATAGTCTTGATGTCATATATGATGCCTGCCTGTATGGGTTTATAACGTTGCATATTATAGCTATGGCGGGTCGTAATACCCCGGTAAATGTTTTGATTTGTTTGACACTCCAGTGTCCTATTTGCATCGTTAAAAATATGGAGGGATGTTTTTGACCCAATTCACAAGTCTGTGTTTCCCAGTTCTCATCATTTAACATGCTGTGAGTGTACTTGATACTCCCGTAATGTTTTCTTTTGTGTTTACGAAATTGCATGTTCATGATTTGAAATGTCCAAACAGTACTGAAAAATATGTTGTTGTATCGGTCAGTCGATGGTATAAATATACAGCCTGATTTACCTAGAGCAGACAATTTTGGAACTCCGTCTCGAGGAAATGTATCAGAAACTTTAGGTCTAAATTTAACGTTTAGGGGCTGTCTTTGTTTGTCATTTGGCCATCGTCTGTACCACCTTTGATGTCAGAAGTCTGGAATAAAATCTTCAACTTCGTAACAACTTGATGACGACTTTCTTGATGGAATTTCTTGAGGCAAAAGATACAGGGCTATGAACTTCTTTCAGACTGCTGTAAAGACCCAGCAGCGAACTCGCAAGCTAGTTCTGGGTACATGTAAAGTTGCCCGGTCGCCCTAACCAAGCCAGGCTATCATCTTACCGGCACAAAAGCCCGGGTTAGAACAATAATATCAGCATCTTGACGACCAAAAAGTTTACAATATGATGCACTGTGAAGATTCACCGTTTTATTTCTAGTTGGTTTCTGTTTCTCCCTATGCTTCAGTGTTAAGTAATATCTCTAACATGAAATAATATCTAGTAATAACTAGTGATATCTGTAATTGTTGTCAACATACTCATTAGAGCATTTCCACTAAGTGGATGCTCTTATGTTTTCATGAGAAACGGCTCCGCCGGATCCGCACCGCCGCGACTTTAAACGTGAATATCTCTGAAACCCTTAAATATTTTCGGGTCAAACTTTGTGTGCTATCTCCTTAGGCCTGGGAAATTTTTCTGGTTGTGTTTTGATAGCTGCTGCTCACCACTAGGTGGCGTTGTAGTCAGAGCATAGGTAAACCTTTCTGTGACGATTTCGTCTGAACGACTTGTTTGATTTCTAGGAAATTTTATTACAATGGTCTTGAAGGATAGGCAATGGGCTGAAAAGGTTTTGGTGTAGTTGACATAATTTTAAAGGCACGTTTTTTGCATCTCAAAAAAAAGAAGTTTTTCGTGAATTGAAAATTTACTAATTCGCTTGGAGAAATATTTAAAAATTGTTCTATTCTAGGTTTTCAAGCATAAATATAGGATTGCCACATGATAATTCCCTTTCGGTGCAAATCAAATTGTCATTTAAATGAAAAATCTCAATTATTTGACTGGACGGCAAAACCTCCATAACCATTATCATGATTAAAGTTTCTGCCATTGAACTCTTTATGCGCCATCTTCCTAGGGCTTTACATTTCACCTGCTTGTTTTTCGTGGTATTTGGTCATCACTAGGTGGCACTATAAACATGTATTCAAGTAAACTTGTGTAACGCGATATCTTCTAAACAACTTGTTTGATTTCCATGAAATTTGGGTATAATGATCTTGCAAGATCTGATTTTGATTTTGGCGGTGTTGGCGAAATCATGGAGGCGTGTTTTTGCATCCCAAAATAGGATTTTTTTTTGACAAAATGGAAATTTACTTCTTTGAATCTGGGAAAAATAATTCTCATTTGCTGAACATGAATATAACATTCCCAGTGTTATAATTTACATCCCTTGTAAGCCCAATGGCCTTTTTTTTTTAATACGTGAAATTCTCATGACTCCAGTCCAATGTCTACATCCCCCAGGCCACATCTGGGGATTTTGCTTCATCTTGTGGTTTTGTGATATTTGTTCATCATTGGGTGGTACTATAGACAGTAAACTTATATAGCACAATTGATTGGCTCTTCATGAAGTTTATTATTGTGATGTTGTTAGACAGACTAAGGATTGAATTTTTTTTTTTTTTTTTTTTTAAATGATTGACATTGCTTTCGGGCCACCTCACATACAGATTTTGCAGCCCATCAACAAAATGCTTTATTTATATTTCATTATACAGTCTTTTTCACAATTCATAATTTTATTAACAGTATGGTTTAAAAATGTATTGACAGGACATTGGTGCTGCTAGCGCTGGCATAAACATGTGGCAGTGGGGATATTGACAACTGAATGTATCTAAATCTAGACTACATCAGGCCCTGCTTATACAAATAACTAAAATGCAACCAGGGACAATATGCTGCTATACTGTATGGAGAATTGCAAGTATTCAAGGAAGCTTCAATTCAGGGCATTTTGGTCAAATAGATATGTACTGTAACACTGATACCTGGCATGCCTACATATAATGTATGCCTGTATTTTGACCATTCAGCTACAAAATCTGAAGTGGTTGACTTATTGCACAATGCACTTTACATAAGGGGACTGGTGGACTGCTTGTATCAACAAAGTAAACACTTCACTCTCCAATACTGATGTAGTAATTTGATCCAGTTCATTGGTATGGCTATGCCAATTATATTTTGTTAGCCCCCAGTGGCTGTAAAGCCCTGAGCTTCGAGATGTCTCAAGATGCATTCTGGTCAATTTTCAATGAATAAAATCACAAATTATCACTCGGTTAATGAGCTCATTATTATCGAGCCCGTAGCTTTAGCTGCGGAAAGCTCGATATAGGTGCCACAATGATGTCCGTCTGTCTGTCTGTCTATCTGTCTGTCTGTCTATCTGCAGGACCAAGTAAATGTTAAAGTTTTGGACTTAGAAATTTTTTCCTCAGGACCAAGTAAATGTTAAAGTTTGATCCTAAGGCCTGCCCGACCGCTGAACCCTCATATTTCAGATGCTTACATCGGGCTACACATATTGAACCCATCCACTACCCTCGGGGAGCATGTCCCCACCCCTGGGACCCCAGGACCAAGTAAATGTTAAAGTTTTGGACTTAGAAAATTCCTGACACAGCTTCTCGGCCTCACCTATGTCTCCTAAACTAAGGCCAGCCCGACCCCCTGAACTCTCATCTATTCCAAATGCTTACATCGGGCTACACATATTGAACCCATCCACTACCCTTGGGGAGCATATCCCCACCCCTGGGACCCCAGGACCAAATAAATGTTAAAGTTTTGGACTTTGAACATTCTGTCCACAGCTTCTCTGCCTCACCTATGTCTCCTAAACTACCCCCCGAACTCTCATCTATTCCAAATGCTTACATCTGGCTACACTTATTGAACCCATCCACTACCCTCGGGGAGCAGGTCCCCATACCTGGGGCACTGAGCCCCACCCTACATCTTCTGAACTAAGCATTGCTCGACCCCATACCATCATATTTTCCCACAGCTTACATGATCCTACACTTACTCAACCCATGCGCTACCCATGGAAGCATGTCCTCACCCTCGGGGCACTGTGCCCCACCATCCATCACCTAAACTAAGCTTCGCCCGATGCCATATCCTCACGTATTCAATGCATTGCCCAACTCCATACCCTCGTATTTCAATTTCCAATTTTATATCTCGTATATGTGATACTAACCTGTTATTAGGCATGAGATGCAGTGTACATTGTATACACAGGCATACATACCAAATCACCTACAGTGTATTCCTTTCTAGTATTTACTAATAGTTTGGTGACATTATTTTATTTCAGAAGTACAATATCAAAATAACCGGCGGGGGAATCCCGCAGGACCGAACCCCTGTTAGTTTTTAATTTCGTGTCGCCTTAAATGAAGGACGCCATTTCATAAAATTTTGCTATCAAATTCTGGTTGACCCTAAAGCTTTTGCACAACCATATCTGTGTCCACACATGTAACTTACTATATTAATTAAAACTGAGTTTGAATCAGTTTGTGATGTCTCGGTCTTTACCAGTGCACATTATTATGGAGCATTACAGTATGATTGAACACAGTTGTCATTGTTCATTCTTTTATTTGCATGCAAATGTGAGGATTTACCACAGTGCTGGTGTCCTATTGCATACTGGAAATGATAGATTTACCCCAACTATTGCATTGTTATTAGCTTTGTTTGTTCAAATATCATCACACAAAGTTACACCAAGAACGTGCTCCAAATTGCACATCTATTCATCCTAACTATACATGTACATGTATTTATCAGATCTATGCAATGAGATATGTAAGCTTACTTTCGAAAAAAAATGTAATCTTTATTGAAAGTTATATAATATAGTTCCTCCTTCAATCCAACATTAACATCACTAATATAGAAATCATATTTCTTCATAAATGTATTGTTATTTTAAATGATGTGCATTGCCAATGATGTGCAACCTCAAATGATGTGCCACCCTGAAGGGCTCGATCTTTTTGCGAAGCTGCATGTTTTTTTGATTTATGTGAAGGTCTCCAGAATTTATTTGAAACTCGATATGTGAAATGGCATATACCGTTGCATTTTGACAGCATAGTTACAACTGTTGATAACTATTTTTTAGACTGAAAAAGTAGAAAGATTTTTGAAGTGGAACTTCTACCTCCCTGCTATATGGCATGTCCTATCTGGGAAATTTTTACATGTATATCTAATTTAAATAAAATGGTGTGTTCTGGTGCATTTTGACAGAATATTTAGACTTTGAAGATAATATGTAATGATGCCCCAATGGTCTGTCTCTCTGTCTGCCCATCTTTCTTATCATACCACATATGCAGCTGGTGATGGATCAGAAGCCCAATGAAAATGAATGACCTTCACGTGTTTTATCAAAGTCAAATTTAGCATTAGCAATGATTTTTAAAGGAGTGAAGATAGGCTCTCCAAATGTTTAATACTTGTGCAATTTGTGACTGACTAGAAGCCTATCCCAGTTGACTGAACCTATTTTTTCAAGGTTATATACATGTAAAAACTGTATATTATAATGATATAGCATGAAATATAGCTAGGCTTTCTAAATTGATACCACATATGCAACTGATGCTGGACCTGAATTCTATGAATATGACTGAAGTTGACTTGTTTTCACAAGGTCAAAAACTGTATGTTAAGTCACATGCTAACTGCCAACATACACTTCAAATCTAACATTGTCATCATCATTGTTGTGTCCGTGGTTGTCTTCCAGAACAATCTAGCGAATTTTGTATGTGTTACAGTGTTCAGCTTCATGCTTCAACAGTAACTTAAAACCATCCTGTATCAACTGAGCTGTTGAAACACCCACCATTTTCAAGCTGTGACATATACCGCATCACTGTCGGAATATGGGTACCATGACACAGTGATAGATCACACAGCCAGCGAAGGTTCCCTATTTACATTCAATGTCATTATTGTCTAATTACTATTAGCAGCATTTTACAACAACAACAATTTGCTGACTTACAGTGAAAAATTATAGTGAAAGGTATTTATTTTTGTTGTTTGGCATTTTTATTTGCCGGCATTGTTTCAGATAGAATACAACAGCTAATTCATACAATCAGGAATGAAAAGGGGGTTAAATCTTTATGTTCAAACTTTTGTAGGAAAAATATAAGTGGCAATTTGAAATTTTATTTTTATTCGATTTTTTAACCCTTTCGCCGATTATTTCCCCTGACAAAAGTGACCTGCTGACGATCAATTTCCTGAGAACTGTTAAAATTTGTATATGTTGTCTTTGGAATGTTAGAAATCGTGTTTGCGTCTGAGATTTGTAGAAAAACATAGGGACCCCGTCTCCACAATGAACACTCCGGTGTTATTTGCTCCAGTTTTATAGCAAAATAAATAAAATAGCATACAAAATTAGGTTTTACTTCAAGAGAATGCGCTTTCCCCAGCTTTCTCGACTTCAAAACATCAAAATTCAACGGAGAAATCGTCTTTTTTCGATCGCATTTGACAGTGTTTATCTCGAGTTGTACTCTGCCATTTGCAATGTTTGACCTCTCATTGGAAAGCGTGGGCTTTCCCCTTTCTTTACATGACATAATCTGGGACGGATGGTGAAAATAAAACGGAGGATATGATTGGATTGAAAATGATGTAATTCCATTTTTCCAGCCACTGTCTACGCGCCTCTTATCTGTTGGCGGATGGAGGTCACGTGGGCGAAATTACGCATACCGATTGGCTCGTCGCCCGCCGCCGGCAACCATCTTGGGCGAAATAGAAAGTTGGTTGACAAACTTTGTCGAACAAGACTCGTGAAAATATGGAAATAAACTTTGCCGGTCGTGGTTGGCAGTTTCAATCGTCTGAGGAATATTCACCACACTTTACCAGTCGTGTAACATCAAAAATACAGGAGTTAGGATGAGGTTTTCGGTGATTTTATTATTTCTGCGGCTTGCTGCCGACAGGCCCGTCACACGGTATGTGGGGAAAAATGCATTTTTTGCTCCGATTTTTTTTGTTCAATACCTAATTTTGCTTTATTTCTTTTGTGGAACAAATAAACAATTTCGAGAATCAAATTGATCAAGGTTTTGACTTTACAGAAGTATACAATGTTTGATAGGTTTCCATTAAAACGAATGCAAAAAAATAAAAGTGCTGTACCCATCATGATGGCCAACAGGTTTAAAGCTAACCCTGTCTACCGGGTATGGTCGTACCCTGTTTACCGGGAATGATCGGTGAAAGGGTTAATGTCAGTGGGCCGTGAAACACAAAATAGAGTTGGTGCTGCCTCACACTGGGTTTCGTCCATTGGTAAAGAAATCCGTTCTCAGAGGCACTTCTACCAGAGATGATTCCTGATTGCTCATCCCCCAGGGGTATGTGCCCCGCCCTCTGTCCCATCCTAAAAACAATTGCCATATCTAATAGGTGTGCCCAAATTGGGGAGATCTAAAGCCCTATGAGTACCAAATTATGTGTTAAACAATTATCTGGGGAAATGCTCTTCGCCCGTGTTTGACACAAGCTTTCATTAAGATCATCATAATGGTCCTTTCCTCACATAGTAGGATAATTTGATGCATATTTACCACATTTGTACCAGTTGTCATTATTCTAGCCATGTTTCAGTGGATTTGGCTGCTAGGATTCTGAAATTTGACCTTGAGATCTCACGTATGTTGTAGTAGACTTGCACTCGGGCCTACTCTTTTCCGCTGTATGTCCTGGGCATTCAGCAGTCAGTCCAGCCAAACTGGTCAAGACATCTTGATTGGCCTGTCCTTCCATTCTCATTTTGTCCTGATTTTGTGAGTGAAATAACCTACAGGTTGAATTTACATGTATAGTCATATACATGAGAAATTATGTATAGATGTTTTTAGGTTACTAGGATTTCTTGTAAATGTCGTCTTCATTTTATTCAGCCAATTTCTACATTCCCACTTCGAACCTGCCTTGATTTATCTGACCCATTCAGCGTTCAAAATCCGAGGTGTAAATTTCACCAGCTAACGACAGAAGAACCAATCAGAACGTACACATCGATTGCGAGTGAAGCGAGTGAAGTCACATAGTGACATCATCCTCTATTAGCGGCGTCCTTCCTCCTAATATGGTGCCCACTAATTAGGTCAGCCAATCAATAACGCTCTTGTGCGACCCATTTCAAATTTCAAATGTTTTCGAGGTCCGTGACGTCACGTGTCTATTTATAAGTTATTTGAACATTGAAGGGGTCCGGAAATATCAAGGGAAGTTTGAAGTGGGAACATAGAAATTGGCTGGATAAAATGAAGATGGTCAATGTATGCCAGTGAGAAGAAAGCTGAGGAGGGAGCATTGGTGTTCAATGAACTCTAGTTATTCATGATCATTGTCTCTCTCATCAGTATATGTCTCAGTGAAAAACTTGTCCAGACAATATCTTTATTGCTTTTGCTTCTAGGATTCTGAAAATTGAGAACATATATATACATAAATTTTAGTATTTATTCTGAACTTTGGTGATTAATATATATTTCACTGCTTTAAATTTGTCAAAGCCATGCAGTATTCAATCAACCAGGCTACAAATGGTGCCAGCTGCAAAATCTATCTATATGAAAAGCCTCATCACTGGATTTGCAGCTGTTTACATTTCAAGTTTCTGATACATGTATTTACATTAGCCTGTGACCTGCTGATTGTCCAGTTGTTTGTGCCATTGATGGTTTGAGGTATTCAAGTAGTGTGCATGTACACACATTGTATGATTTTGGACCCCCTTCTGGACCCAACTAACCTAGCAAATATTAGGGATAATTCCAACTTTCTTACCCCCATCTCTCAGCATACCTCACCTTATAATTCCAACTTTCTTACCCCCGTCTCACAGCATACCTCACCCTATCCGCAAAATAAGCTTCATATACCTAAAGTGAGCTTATATCATGCTACATAATACTTACATTTACTACATTGACTAACCCAGGAGCATGGCCCCAACAGACAGACTCCATCTCCCAACCCAAGCCTAATTTCTGCATCTGAACCAATCTCAGTTACTCAGATATAAATATTCTGCAATATTGTATCTGACTTCAGCATGAAATAATCAGATGTGAATTTCCAAAACTACATTTGTTAGCCAATCAGGCGGCTAGCTTGGTGAAACAATTTTAAAATCATGCCCACAGTAATTACACGCACCAGTACAGTAAACATTGTCTGGAAACAGTATCCGAATATGGCATCATTTCCAGACAATGTGCATGGTAAACATAGACATCAAAGGGTTTACTCCCAGGA
This sequence comes from Hanleya hanleyi, assembly GCA_036873755.1. Lineage (NCBI taxonomy): Eukaryota > Metazoa > Mollusca > Polyplacophora > Lepidopleurida > Hanleyidae > Hanleya > Hanleya hanleyi. The sequence continues at coordinate 120,560 of JAVTVY010030094.1, read as the reverse complement.
AAAAGTCTGGCTTTGTTAGGCAGTAGAAGATATCGGAAGATCATGCCGCGCAAAGGTGTTGATATACATCAACTAAACGTCAATCATTGTCAAAGTGAAGAGGCAGAAATTGTTGTGATTGGATTATTATGGGATCTCATAGAATATTGGCTAACATTTCGTGCAATTTTTGTTAGCGTCCTGTCTAGATGAAATTCCCCTGATTTTCCATCTTGGTTTACCTAGATCGCATCCGGAATATTATGAAATTTACATCATAACAATATCAGAATATGAAAGTCAACTGATATCCTAAAGTCATCCTTCAGACAATGTGAACTAAAGTGTGAGGGAGATCTTGAGGTTTATGTGAACTGTTGTTTGTATTTGCAGTGCTCGAAATGGCTTGATCCACAACTACTGGCACAGCCACATGTATTATTTTTCGACAAATTTTCATTTTTTTGTGCTCCATAATCCCCAAATGACTGAAGATAGTGACTGATGCATTGAGTGACTACAGAATGAATTTTTTTGAATATATTTCAAACTTTATATTTGTATGTATTTTCAGATGTATGACAATGCAATGATTAACGCAGGCCTGGTGGATGATCCTCGCTCTATGGTGGGCCGTATCAATGAGTTACTGGTCAGGGCTCTGGACAAACACTGACATCATTAGATGGACTAGTTAGTTGTTGTTGGAATACAGTGCTACGTACATCCTTTGGGAAGATGACCCAAGTAGACGCATTCATCGGACATGAAAATTGTCAAGATAAACCAGCAGACCTCCATTCAACACAGCAAAACCTGCTTGCAGGCCAGCACAGATTGCGAAAAATGATAATTTCATTATTTCACGGTTAACCTAATCAGTATCAGGTGTTGCTCATTTTTATCAAGCGGGGAAAGGGGATGTCAGTGTCAGTTTCCCCGGCCTGGAAATGATAAGGTTTTTGGTTTAGCAAATTCAAAAATAAAATAAAGAAAAATTTGAAAACAGAATGTTAAAAAAGTATTAAAAATATGGTGATTGAGTATTCCACCTGCGGGTTCAGTTATGGCACTACCCCTGAGGATTCCACGAGTGCTCCAATGTTAAAATCTCTATGATAGAGTTTTTCATTTAACTGAAGTGCACTTGTACATCTGTACATAGAAAGTTTGCTGCAGTTGTGAGCTGTCACTGGATGATTGTCAAACTTGATACACATGTGTTTTATATAAAGGATGTACCTGTGCTATTTTTGAGATGAAATATTAATTTTTGTTCAAATTATGGCAAGTGATAAGAGTTTTTTGCTTAGTAAAATTATGCATGTAGACCTTCTGCAAAATTGTAGGCCTCCTACATAGAAAGTTTGCTGCAGTTGTCAGCTGTTAATGGATGATTATGATACTTGATACACATGCTTCTTATGATTGGAGGATGCAACTGTGAGATGCAAGATAAGGTGTTGGGGTTCTCAGAACACTTGTTATATGCCTGTTGATAGACAAGGTCATATCGTAATCACGATTTTCATCTGTCTATTAGATTTTGCTTGTCCGTGTGATATCTTATTTCCAAAATGATTGACCTTGGCCTATTTATAGTATCTCGAGGGATCATGGATCGACTGCAAATTTGGTGTTTAATTAGAGGCTTATTCTAGTTGACTGACCTTGACCTATTTCATCAAGGTCAAATTCCAGTTATTAATATGTTTTAAATAGTTATAGTTAGGCATGAACAGGTGTATATTGAAGCCAATAAGGCTCTTGTTCCTCCCTCTGAGAAACACTTGAAGGGGCATAAAAGGAAATGTATTAAACAAATCTAAAATGTGTTTACCAGAATACCTGCTTTCTTTTCTCGGGATTACACAATTTCCTATCTTTGATCGGCCTCTCTAGTTCATCTCATCTGCCATGCTATGTATCTAAGTGTTTGATTGGATTTTGTTACCAGTAACCAAACTTTGTTCATCAAGATGTTTGATGTGTCCATTCTTCTTATGTGTGTTTAAGGGTGATATACAAAGATGTACAAAGATGTATAAAGCTGAAACAATATTATTTGTTCAAACGATATTATTTGTTGATCTTGATAGCTTGAGATGACAGTTGTGCAGTTAATCAGTTCAACCTTATCTTTAGGAAATTCAAGAAAAGGATAGTATTTCAATTTGAGTGATATCTTTGGAGTACAGGAAGTTACAATGTGTTTCAAAACTATATTACTGACATACAGTTTTGTTACACAAACTCTGGAGTTGTGTAAGTTATTTGTAGCGGCAATAGATTACAATAGGGCATGTGGCATGATAAGTACCCGTCTGACAAATAGACTCAGGATTCAAGCATTCTGCTTCCATGAGAGTCGATCTCTCCTTCTGTAAATGTGATACATGTACATGTATATCTCATTGATTTGCTACTGAAAACTTGACAGGCAGCTTGTTCGTAAATGTACATGTTATAAATAGCCAGTCAGCATTGTCAGTAGGCTAACAGTACAGCCATTAAAGGAAGTGAAATGCAGGGGATGATCAAATTCATTAGAACAGGTAGTTGAAAAGATGGTTCAAAATCATGCATGTGATCAGATTGAATTTTGTACCCAAATTTGGAGGTGATTTTGATAGAGGGATTGCATTACCAGAGGGATTACCCTATCCAATGTCTGAAAAATATACCTGTGATGAGTTCAGGATAATATTGAAGCACACCTTTGGTTTTTCTCATGTTTGCCTGTATCAAAGTAAAAAAAAAATTGTGATGGGACAAGCTTTGAAGTCTTGGAGACAGTATAAGCGGTCCACAAAGCAGGAGTGCTCTATCAAGTGAAATTCATTATCATGCCCAACACACTGCAATTGTGTTCTAAACGGCTACTTATGGTAAGGTATGTTACAAACTTAAACTCCATTAATTTTTTAATAGAGAATGATTTACATGTAGATAACATTGTGCTGCCATCGACAGGTGTTACCACATTGTGAAGGATTTTGAACAATAACAGCTGGATATATATGAAGAATATTTTCAGATATATTATATTGCTGCATTTACTGTTCATTAAATTAATGTTTCACTACTATTCATTTCAATGTTTAAGAAACATTGATTTTATTCAATTAAAACCCAACTTTTAATATTCGAAAACAATTTTATCACAGAATAATTTCTGTGATGACTTGACTCTTTACCATGCTCTGAAGATACATTAAATCACGATGTATATGGTAATTGCTTCAATAATTCGAACACCAGTGAGTATGGAATATGATTTTTTTGTGAAGATTGGACTGGTGTAGTAAAATGTCAGAAGAACAGTGAACTGGAAACTTACATCAATACAATATATCGATGCATCTTGCAATTGTTTGTATAAACTGTGTCTTAACAAAAGAGCTTAGATCATGGACATCACTGAACAGAATGAGAAACATAATGGAAGATTTCAGCCATTCTGATTGTGTGGCATATAAACACTGCTTGTTATATTATTACGTCATCTTCTATAAATTGGTATGCTCAGTTTTCAGAACTTTATGCCTATTTTTTTTACATAATGTAGATAATTTGTAAGTTGTGCCATATCAGGAAGCTGTCAAGTATATTAGTACAGAAACCCCTGCATGAAACTGTAAAGTATGTTTACTGGGTAAAAGTGACTGAAGGTCCCTTGTGAAAATGGAGATCATCCTTGCCAAACTTGTACATTCTTTCCTGAGAAATAAAAAAAAAAAACACTGAATGCATCTGCCATATCTATCCATGTCTATCTTTGTCTCTAGTCTTCCATGATACAGGGTTTGTACACTACCTTGAAAAGCCTTGAAAAATCGAAATTTTTGCTAAATACCTTGAAAATGGGAATTCCTGCTCATTGTTGTCAGTTCAAATGTCAAGTTGGAGCTCAAAGTTGTACTGTCCTTTACCATCGCATGGCAAAATGTACCTCTCATCGTTATTTCATCTTTAATCGTCTGAAGAAAAAAATTCTGATTTTAAGTAAAAAAAATAATGGAAAATGTGTAGCTTCAATAAAACAGGTAGTCTTGAAGACGGGAATTATTACCTTGAAATGGCCTTGAAAATTGGAGGCTTCAAGGTTGTACGAACCCTGAACCTGGATATTAATTCACTTGCATTTTGAAATTGAAATCTAGTGTAGACCATGCACGGAATATGTTGAGTATCATAGATCTATCTCCGAAATGAAAAAACAAAGCTGAATCATCGTGACATAGCTTATTGGAGTCATTTTGAGACTTTTTATATGGCAAATCCGTCATGTAAGACACATACAATAGGTGACTACATGTGGGGAACCATTCAACCAAGGAGTGAAAAGGGCCAAGTATATTGCACGCAAAGTGTTGCCGATTGAAGTTGTCTTACATGACGGGTCTGCCTTTTACATGAACACTCTGAGCAGAAAAGTCTTATATCTAACTTTGCAATTTGAATGGTGCAACAATATGCATAAAAATGATGCCCTTGTTACTGGAGAAATTGCTGATCATACTAATCGATTATTCTGCAGCTTTTCACTTCTAAATGCCTCTCAAAGATTTAATATTTACAGGGACCAGCTGAACTATTATGCAAACGAGTTTTAAAATGCCCGTCAATCTTGACAGGTGTATTATGGTACATGTATGGCATCGTCTGTCTATTAAGTTTTCTTGTGAACACCTGTCAAACAGTTTTGCTGGATTCTTTCAAAATTTGGAACACATAATCGCCACCATGGTCCATGTGATGAGGTACATGTGACCTTTTCTGCCCGATCCAAAATACTTCAGCTTGCTCAAATGTATTATCAAAGGGAGGATGACTTTGGTAATAATATCCTACTGAACGATGCCATACCATAATGCTACATGTACACAACTTTAACCATCCTATACAGAATTTCTGCCTGTATCCAGTGTGGATAAGACCGCATTATCTCTAAATCCAAGAATATCCAAGAACTGGGCTGCATCATCTGCTATGACCACTTACTTGACAAAGATATCCATGAGGTTTTACCAGCTGACTGGATTCTGAATCACGTGATCAAGAATCTTGTTGCCTATATCATGGAAACCAACCGTTTTAAACCTTCAGGAACATTGTATGATGTTCTACTTCAGTAATGACCCGGAAGGATTCTTCGATTCCTTGGGATAAAACAATAGTAAATCCTGCTACTACAAGGATAGAAAGCTTCAAGGGAAAAAATGCGGCCACTACTATATATATGTATAAATGTTTCATATTTATTGCTCAAAACTGAACCTGCTATCAATGTATGCCAGACTCCCAACGGAGCAGGTTGGGGAGCCGGTCTTACAGCTTTACTCTCTAGTATGTGTGAAACACGACTTCTCGTCCTCTTTGGATCTGGTATGCCCAAACATTGGTTAACCTTTCTCATACACGTAGTGAGGAGACGGGGAGAGTTCAAGGATATCAAGCAAGACCGGGAGAGGTGGAATATTGCACCGACCATTATGTCCGAATGCTATCACCAAATGATCAGGTTGATATACCATATCTCATTCGGCTTTAAGGTTGTCCTCAATAGAGTTCTTGTGTTGAGCCAGGAAGTCGTCACGCTCTGGTGCCCCGAGATGATCCCAGGTCAGAAGCAGTAAAAGGCCAATGGCTCAGGCGCTAATGAGACATCTCTTTGTGAGTTGATATACAGACTGTGGATCTGGTGTATCCAACCATCCCTAGATTATTTCCATGCGAAAGGTGGTAGGTGGAATATTGCATCGATCATTATTTGACCATTTCCTATAACTCGATGATCAGACTGGGATGGCCATTCTGGTGAAGCAAGTGCAAGATATTGTGATGTATACTCTAGGCTAAGCTGGAACACTCCTGCAAGGCGCCACTCTGAAGTGCAAGACTGCTCTGAACAAGCTGCAATGACAGGCTCTGTAACCTCGTCTTGATAAGAACACTTTAACTCTTTGCCCCATGTTGACGCCCTGTTTTAAACCATACAGGCTTTTCTAGGCTGCCCCATAGACCTTTTTGGTGATCACCTGTGAATTGTCGGGTACAAATCTGTTGGAGATCTGAGGTCAAACGTTTATTAATTTTTTTAATTATTTTTACAGTGACCAATAATTTAGCATGTTTAATATTTTCTGAAATAAAATATTATTTAATGAGGTTAATTAATTAATTTATTACATAAGGCGTCAAATGGCGTCATCACGGACTAGGAAGGGGCGTCAAATGGCGTCACCATGGGGCAATGGTAGTAAGCTTCCATGGGGCAAAGAGTTAAGGTTTCAAAGGTACCATCAAAGCTGGAAGAACGAGCCAGTCGGGCCGGATGCCTCACACCTCTGTGCTATCCAGTAACAGCTGGGCAATCGAGACGATTGACATGTGTTAAATTGGAATGCATCAGATCATGGCTTATGTCGAGTCATGAGGTCTTGGCTTGACAGAAAACTGTAACCTGGCTGGAGGACCGCTGTTCCTTGACAGGCTTCTAGGTATAATCATGTAGATTATGAGGACATGGTGAATTCGGCTGAGATACTACCGGTCTTGTCTGTTTTGTCCAGAATATGATGTCAGTTCCCAGTTCGGAAAGCTTGTTCCCCCCTGGAAACATGGGGAAACAACTCTGGCTAATGTTGCGGGCCCGAATTTCTACTTCTTGAAGACCCCGATCGATGTTGTCCGGGGTTCCGGTCATCTGGGTTCATGTCCCAGTAGTTGGCCTGGTCCCGAGTCACGTTCCAATCTTCATAATATTCTGCATTATGACAGGACTTCAGGTTCTTGTGCCTGTATTTGTGAGATTTGACATACAATATATATCAGCGCATGCTCAGCCGGGTGTCCGGGTCTGTACTCTTCTCTGATTGATATGGAATCCAGTCCTTCTCGGACCAACAACTTGTGCCAGGATCTGCATTCAGTGGGGGTCCCGATCTGCATGTAGCCTCATGGCGCTTCCAGTTTTGAACTTACGGGGTACCCTGAAATGCGAGACCAGTACTGTATTTAAGGGTATTGAGACTGATGATATATTCCTGCCTTAAGCGGACAAATTTCATGCGCATAGGATGCCTAAAATCATTCTGATTCATCTCAAGCATTTGTAATCACTTGCGCCTGATATGATTCCCATCCGAGTACTCACCAAGTCCCACTCCGGGGTCCGGGCTTTAACTTTGGATGAAGATGATTTTGACCAAGAGTCTCATCCTGGGTTCCGGGTTTTAACCGGGGACTGGTCCTCCATCTTCTCGAAGACCTTGACTGTCTTTCCCAGGTTCCGACAAGATCTCGGGTATTGGTGAAGTCAGGAATCTTGACCTCGATGGCGTGCAGAACCCGACCATGGAAGACTTTTTCTTGATAGCTCGGAGACGTTCTGGGACTTACGAATCTGCATCGCATGATGATGAACTTGATGACACTGAACTATGTGTTTGTGGGTTCCGGGCATCGGGGTCCGAGTTTCGGTAGTGTCCGACTCTTCATAATCTTCTGAATGGTGACTGGGGCATCTCCAAAGATGCGGGCTGATGGCTAATTACTCTGATCCGCTGGTTCAGGTCCCATTCCATCCCAGTGTTCGGTCCACATTGTCGGTTTGCCGACTGCCGCTAGCCCTCTCAGCTACAAACGGGATCCCGATACCAGCCGGTCTCTGTGTCTGCGGCACAGTGACAATTTGTCTCCCGTTTACGGGACATGTGGTCAGCACTGGCACCATTGCAGACCCCATCTCCACCGACTCTCGTGTTGTCTTTTACAGAAATTTCATAGTATGTTGATGTCAGCATGCACGTCTCCCATATCCACGCTGATTGTAGCCAATCTTAATAAATTAATATCCTATCAATGCTCCCCAATCGTACATGTCGCTATATAGGATCTTCCGTATTTCATTTGAATTTGGTGTTCTGAGCGCCCATGCCATGAATATTTAATAGCATCATGATATCACGATCGCATCTGGACTAATCCACTTGTAGTCGGGGAGGGGAGATAGGGTCACCGTTTCCGTTTACCCCAATGTTTACACTGAAGACCAGTCCATATATCTATCCCGTATTACAGTGCCACAATGTCGGCGTCTGCCAGCGCGGCGTCTGATTCGGCTGAGCCAACCAAAAATTCTCTATCATTAATGTTCCCTTCAAAGCAGTATGAAGCGTTATCAGGATTGGTTGCCGCTCGAGTAGACTCAACACAACTATGTTAGGCTATTTTAATCACAGATTCAACTCCCAATTGTACTCCTTTTGGGAACAAGAGATAACAGTTTAATAGGCTAGGGAACGCCATGTACTTCCGACAATTGCATTGAATTACATGGATTCGACGTAAGTGTGTAGAGTTCGATGAGACATGTAGCAGAGGGCGTTGGCGATAGAAATGTTGTCAGTTTGGAGCTTGTTTTCGCCGGAAATTAAGAGCGATTCCATGCACAGGCCATCACTTTGAAGAAGATATGTGGTTACCTTCCATCGAATTCAGCCCTAAAAAAGTCAAAATGTGAAAACTATTGTTCTGGAACATAGTTCCTTTACATTACCCTGGACAGTGCTTAGGTGTGAATCAGTGCAAACCGTCGATGCCTCAGAACACGAACAAGAACGTCTGATGGCCAAAGATGCGCTAGGTGTTAAGGGGTACACATTGGAACAGGTTTAGACTGTTTTGAACGGGTTTGGAAAAGTTTGAACCATTGATTGACAGCCTCACTGTTCTGGCTAAGCAGTCACGGTTAAGTTAATCGACATGATGGACAACTCAAAGAGTACAGGTAATACATAGGTAAGTCGGCCAATGTGCAAATTACTGTCACAGATATGATGAATACCAACTGTTAATTTACTAGCTAAGCAGGAAATCGGGTTGAAGAACGTGAGGCGTTGAAGCAGATGTCGAATTTTCGTGAATGGTTTGCGACATTCTTTTCTGAAACTTTTGCGGACCAAGTTGTGCGTTGTGATATTTTGACCGTCGATGATTTTGTGGTGGAATTGTCCCCGTTTGCTGCTTGTCGAGTTACAGTGGAGCTCCAAGGTACACCGCCTTTGGTTGATGATGAAGATGTTGTAGATTTTTTTAGTGATTTGCATTGGGGATCGAGCTGGTGACAGCACCATAAATCGAGTTTAATGAGATATGCGAAAAGTGTTTTTGCTGGCAGATATGGATCAGCTGGACGTTTTGCCATAACAGAAGGAATTTGTAAATGTTAATGTAAAGTGTCAAGTGCTGATTGTTCTTCCCGGTCGTATGATGGAATGGTTCCGATGTCATTCATTTGGACATCGCGTCATCTTTGTGCAGCCGTATTTTGTCAGAAATGTCAGGTTTATCATGGACCTGTTGTGGTGAGTGACAGTCATGTGGAGCAGATGAAAATTGGTCGTGATACTATGCAGAGAGGTGAGAAATCTGTTGAAGTATGGGAGTGCGAAGAAGTCAAGGTGAGAAGGCGCGGACTGAAAGTAAGAAAGGAGAGAAGGTGCAGGATTAAGGATTGTTTGACAATGATGGTTTGTGGTGTACTTTTGTTGTTAGAAACGATCTTTAGATAGAAATTAATGTTGTTCGTCACTATATAGCTGTAATATTGCTGAATGTGAACTTAAATAAAATTCTCTCTCATTTACGCCTGCTCATAAATGCTCTTTCTCTACTACTTCACACAATGTCCATGGCACTATGATTACACAAGAGCGTTCTATAGAACACTCAAATTGAACCCAGTAGGACACATATACTCACTTTACACAAGGTCATAACCCACACCACCCAGTGTTGCACTTTCTCTACTACTGATCACGTCAGTCGAGTGACCTGAATACACCACAGACACTCCCAATTTGCCATTTCCATAGTCCAAGGTCAAACCAAGTTCAAAGTTCACTTACGACTCATTTACAAAGGCCCTTTCTCTAATACTCCCCCGAGTTCGCACGATGTTTAGGTTCTACTGAGATACCAAAAGTCTAGGGCTTCGAGCGTTTTAAACCTCCGACTCGAAGGATCAAGACTGCCGATTAAATAAACTTCTTTTCCACGAAAGAACACTGGTATTTAATCCTACGTCTAAATCGATTTATTCTGCCGTTTCGATTTACACCGAAAGATTGAAATTTGACTGGTGGACTTAGATCAAGGTCTAGATCGACTTAATCATAGGCTTTGAGACCGATGTCTGTCCCCTAAAGCCAATCATACACCTGAAAGCAAACCCAGGCATCTAAACTGGATGGTATATGGACACAAACTGTTTGAGGGAAGTGGCTGACACGTTCCATTGTCAGCAAGACGAGATGGTGATGTCCCCGTCAAATTATACATTGTTTTATCAGAATGAATGTTGAGGCTCTTCGTGAAACTTCCTCTTTTGACTTCCTCCAAAATTCAATGACTTTTCAGACTTTTTAAGGACATTAATACTATGAAATTTTTATTAACGTTCTTAAAAGTCATAAAATGGGTCTTCTACAGAGCTTGCAATCCAATGGGACGATGAATTGGTGAGATATGTAAGAGATGAGAAAAACTTGACAATGACTGGCGACTAAAACGCAACCTTATGATGACAAAAAATATCTCCTTTACATTCAGACTAGAATATGGAGGCTTGTAAGACGTGGCCTTGGTATTTCAGCCGCGCTTTTATTGCAAGGTATTCATGTGAGAACTAAGAAGTAACTACACGGTCCTAGCACCGGCTTAAGCTGGATCAGGTACACTAGCTCGGAAGCTGTGACGACATATCAGCTCAAATAAGTAACTCCGACGTTCATGAACGAGCATCGAGGGCGTCTGATGGAGTGAACACCTCAACATGGGGTAATCGTGTTAAATGCAAGAATACCCAGAAAAACTAACCTGTAATGCCTTAAGTCATGCGGTAAATTTCCCGCCAAGGCATTAATTACATATATTTGTCAAATGAAACTTAATATCCATTCCACTGTGTTTGCAGGGTACAAAATGGCATGTTGTAATTAGATTCAATGCATTCAAATTAGCAAACCAGAGGAATTTAATGTCCGCGTATTAGGAAAAAGATGCAATGCATAGAAATTGCACTTTCACTTGATATCCCCTTCGTGAAGTTTTAGTCTTCAAGAGAGATCTCGGATAACCCCAAAGCGCAGCCGTCGAAGACTTCGCACGCATCGATCTTGAAATGTGATGATCGGACTGAAATCAATATCTCCCGGTTTCAGCCACGTTAATATGCAGGTATTCCACATGAAAGGTGGACACAAATACCATGACGCGGAAAGGAGTATATTTTTCCCATGCCTTTCGGAAGCAAACAGACGAGACTTGGAATCGTCCCGCGTCTTCGGCTTAATGTCCCATGCGTCTCAGATGAATTCGTTTTCCATTCTCACAACGAAGATCGGCTATCAAGCGTCCGGTTGGACATTCAATAAGCAGATGTGATCCGTCGGTGGGTCGTCGTCAAGAAACAACTCTTCACATCGGACGCTACCGATTCCAATATCCAAATTTTACATCACACTGCCGGATGTGACCATTTATCTCTACGGTTAAGTTTATGCTTCAAGTATCAAATGGTTTCCAGATGGTTGAACAGCAATGCCCTCGATGCTGAATGTTTATGGCGTTTGCATCACATGAGCAACACCGCTGTAGGCTTTGGAGTTTTAATCAGCCAAGAGACGACGCTCCTGAATACCTTCGCGGGGTCACAGTTTCACCCGTTTTGGGGGGGAACAGAACCTCTTTATCGTTCCAGTTGTTCGAGTTTCCACAGGAGGCCGTCTTGGTGAGCTTCAAGAGGTACGTAATACAATGATCTCCGATAGATCATGAACATCTGCACAAGTCCAGGTAATCCCTAAATCCTCGTAGAGGGTTATATATCTGGATCTTTTTAGTGATTCGGAGGAGTTCTCGAGTCATTGCGTTTTTTCACAATCTCGTACATTTCAAGCGGTTGTTTTGAATTAGCGCATCAGTATCTGAAGCCTGCGGTTTTCACTTGGACACCCAATGTCGATTTCAGCCTAACTTCAAAGGCAGTTGGCAAAGCAAAGCAAAACCAGTCATAACTCAAACCTCGCTGCGGATTGGCCTGATGAGCTGCTTCAGCGTGCTTACTGATTGGTTCAGTTTAGTGGAAACCCCTCGAGTTATTTATATCCAGAACTCCTATCGGTACCTAACCAAGCCAGTGTATCGATCGTAACCTATCGATTGATACACTGGCTCGTGAGGATTGATCACGAATGACGCTCGTCCAAGTCGTCACAAGTAGGCGGTTGCCCAAAACTTCACTATCACCTTTTCCGAATAACGAAGAAGCTTCCCACCACATCGGGAGAAGTGATTGTAACAATATATGATGATGGATTTACTTGCATGGAAGCATGAATAATCCGTTTCCTAATTAGTCATTTCTCCAAGGTACAAGAAACTATTCCCGCGAGCCCATAATGTTAAACACTTCAGTTGTCGCCACTGGGAACGTGCACAATATAAACTTAAATTCTTTTCTCCAAGGGGTCATTGGTATAATTGAGCAACAGGGGAAATAATTAAAAGAGAGACAAGCTTATGGAATTAGTACATATCACATTATCAAAACCACAAACACCAAGTCTAGAACATAATTTTTATTTTTCATATTCTTGTTCTCTGAAATGTACAACTGCTATAACGAACTGGACAGAAGATATACGACTGATGTTGGATGAACTGGATGAACGAGAATGAAAAATCTGGTAGAATTCAAACTCGTACCATAATAAACATCATCAGAACACGCCTACACGCACACATTGAAACGGAGTTCGTCACAGATACAAACTTTTCAATCTACTCTAATTTGTTAACTGTTTTGTTTTTTTTTCCGAGTATCTATATTCCCTTGTAGAGCGACACTGATGAAATCGTCAATAATTTGGAAGTATTGTTCTCCCATAATATAACATACATGAATCTCACATTTATTCTCTTCAACACGAAATACTATACTCAAATCAATATACAGTGATTATGCAATACATGCGATGGAATTATAGGTGAAGGTAAGTCATCCTTGTTAGTTTAACCAATCATAGATGTAAAATGTATTAGCTATAGCATATATTTTACAGGATATAGCTAGCTCTTTATACTGTGGCATCTGTAGTCCAAAACCATGAATACGGAGATGCAGGCCACAAATTTTTACAATTCCCGGTGTCAGAATGTGTCCGCTTACTAGTTTAACCTGGCTAAACCTGGTCTTCCAAACACAAATCATGAACGGAGAATGTTAGTCTCTCCTATCTACAAGTACTAGGAATCAGTTTACAATTCCTCTGGTAATCTCTTTAATAATTCAAACACTTAGACCAGCTATTCTATTCAATTAAAATATTAAGACTGATGGACATTTTCTTTTGCCAACATCTTGGACATGACCTATTGTGAGCTGATTATTGACCAAACGTTTTCTGGAATTGGCTTCTGAAGTTTTAATATGTGCAAATTATTAGAGATATTACCAATACCTTTCACACCATGACACCAGGATTACAAGCAGATTGATTCAACTAAGACATGAACTGTTCACATAATTTCACGTTTCAGTTGCTTGCACCAGAACTCTAATATTGCTGCATTGGTGTTGTTGAACAAAGATGCTCAAAAAGACTCCAATGCCATAATAAAAAATTCTTGCAGGTTTCAGTATATTTTGTAGTAATAATGCCATTGTAACCGGTGCCAATATATTGTCCTCCGCTGCAAGCCGATCTGTACTTTTTTCTTCTATTTCAGGTTTTAAAATTCTCTCTGCACCCCTTCTTCCATTTAGCAGTCAATATACACAAAACAGATCTGTTCAAACCAAACACTCAAACTCAATAAAAGTTCAGTAATTGGAATGGGTTTTTTTCTGGCAAGTACAACATCAATCAAATGAAGATAACTGTATTAACCTGTAGTTTGAAAGTGGCTTTGAAAAGCTTCATAATTCATATTTGGGTGAATAAGAGCAAATATATACATAAGATCTATATAATAATGTTGAGTGGAACCAGGTGCAGGTGTCAATAAAGCAAAATGACAATTTGTTAGTCCTGGGAGCGGCAGAACAATATTTTCAGGTGGGTCCAATTGGAATAAAAATACAAACCTAAACACAATCACAGGATATTTTCATTAATGCCCTATCTACAAAAATAGCATGGCCCATCACCATGGTCCTAGTTAAATTGACATAATAATGGCACATACCCATTTTGTTTGACAGGAGGTTATTGAAAATGTCTGCTGTGGGTTTTCAGACTTGAAAATTATAAGCAATATCACGATATTTACATCACTGGCACTATTTCTCACTCAGGGTTTCCTCGCATGGCCTCGCCTGTTTATTACAGGGGCTGCAGACACTAAACTACATCGTTATTGGAACTCCCCCCTCCTCCCTCCGCCCGCCTGAATTACAACTTGAATGATTCCATCTACAACAACCTAACCCCACACATCCCCCAAACTGTTGAATAACTTGGATAATTGAATATGTAGATTATATCTCATATATATTAACTGTACACAATCATACATCTATAAGATAAAAGAATTACTATGATGTTGACTAGCAGGTACCATCAGTCCATTCTCCAGCAACAGTACTCTGATAGTTAATATCATCTCTGCTAATTACATCTACATGTACACCATTCAATTAGTAATATCATTTAATTAGCAACTCCCTAGCCAGTGTATCCATGCCAGATTTCTAAATGTTTTTCCAATGTTCCATACTGTAACAAGGGTGTTTCACACACAGTGAAACAAAGAACACATAGTGTTTACCATGTATACATGATGGTGTTTCACAATCAAGTGCCGATGGTTCCTCACAGTAAAACGTTTCATGTTTACTATGCTCACATGGTGTTTCACAATCAACTCTATCATGTTTACACAATGGTTCATCCTGGTAAAACATTTAGTGTTTATCATGTTTACACAATGAATGGTGCTGAAGAGTAAAATGCTTAGTGTTTTAAATACCATGTTACAACTATCCCAGCTACGCATCTAAAAAACTATTAACAGCATGACAATAAATTTACATTCTATTACAAAACAAAACATTATAATTGCCTTTCCTTATGTATATATGTCCTCCAGGTAACAAAAATGTTCAGTGAAATTAAGCGTTTTCTCTCATTATATTCACTTTATATTGCTAATGAGCTATATACACAGAAGCCCTTGTATTTACATAAAATGTGTTTGTTCTAGAACAGAGATGTACAAGATTTGAATGAAACAAAAACATTATTGTCACAACGAGCAAAGAATTATCTTTCTGACTGTCCCAGTGGTATAAATAAACATATGGTAGTAAATTCATGTAATATCCAAATCACTCTGTCGTTGAGCTCTCCCATACTGGAGGTAGGAAATTGGTGGGCAACAGTTCCTATCTCCACTGATGAAGAGTTCCATGCACCAATTAGTTCACAGTGACCCTTCCAGCACCAATGCATTTAGTGTTGAGAGAATAGTGAACCACACACAAATGCTTGGATGCACAAATCCTTGAATGTCACAGGAAAAAACTTAATCAACAGTACTAGAGGAGGAATGGTAGCAGTCCACTGCTGGGCTGATTATGCTGGTTTTGTGAATAAGATCAAAGCAACAATCAGTCCGTATAGACCCAGTACTTCAGCAAAGATGAGGATAAGGATCATGCCTACGAAGAGCCGGGGTTGTTGAGCTGTACCTCTTACACCGGCATCACCCACTATACCAATAGCAAAGCCTGCTGCCAGGCCACTCAGACCCACACTAAGGCCAGCGCCTAGGTCATAGAAACTCCTGCAAGACAAGACATTGACAGTCAAGAAAATGGAGCATTATCGGTCATTGAAGTCAGCAGTTTATTTAAAGTCAAGTAACTGCTATCAATCAGAATAGGTGACATCAACAAATTCCCTGTAGTAAACAATATTTCAATGAATAACTCTCCCGTTGCATGTTATTTACCAGAAACAAATGAAATTTAGACTAGCTGGAATGCATTGACCGCTGCCTCACGATGTGACATAGATGTGCAGTGAAATTTGAATAAGCTTACATCTGTCATATTCGCGCAGATTCAAAACAAAAATTAAGTTATGCGTGACACTGGAGAGGAACTGATGCTGGAATTCAAATACTCAGCCTATGAAATGTATAATTAGCCTTACCCAGGAGATGGAGTAGAAAGTGTGTAAGAATCTAGTGGTGTCGACAGTTTCAATGCCATCTAGCTAGTTTAATCTTATGCTACAGTCTTCCACTTCATTTCCTTTCGACTGTACGGAATCTTTGACACTGCAGTGCCATGATTGCAGAATTGGGTTCATACTTGAGGAAAGTACCTCAAGACAATGCATACAACAACCAAGGCTTGGGACAACAATGTCTAGACCTGTGTCTTCTCAGTTGCACAAAGGCCTGTGTCTTCTCAGTTGCACAAAGGCCAAGACAAAAGATCCTTACATTATCAGTATCTACCCTGGAGAATCATCACAAAGTTTGCTTATCTCTCATCTATACCGTCATCGGTGCACACATGCTGTTTTAATGAAGGCCCATTCCACAGAATGTTTATCACATACAATGACATTCCAGTTCTGAAGTGGAGAAATCGTCATTCTTTCACCCTTTTTTCAACACTCATGCGAGACAAAAGTAACATATTGTCCCAGTGTCAAAAAGAATGGCCCCATCGTACACAAAAAAGACTCAGTTTCTTCTTTTTTGCAACTTCTTTCATGATAGCTACTGAATGATGTTTCACTTACTTTGATAGTTTATAATCTTTTGTTATACCATTGCCAATGAGTACTGCCACTACCAGCCCATAGATAGCTATAATACCAGCCATGACTACTGGTATGACAGATTTCATAATTAACTCTGGTCGCATCACCGACATGGCAGCAATTCCTGTACCAGATTTGGCCGTCCCATAAGCAGCACCGAGAGCTGAAAACAAAACGGAGAGAAATATATTAGAACAATTAATACAATGAAAGACAGCATACATGCACAAATATTAAGCACCTGACTGTGGGATGGATACAGACAACTCACAAGTGGTGATAATACAGGCATGGCCATAATTTTCCGAACGATCATGACAGCACAAATTCGGAGCTCCCCTTCACTAAGGGCAGATCTGGACATCTTCAAGAGGCTACTTAAACCAAGACACATCTGTTGAGAATCTATAGGATTTTCAATATTGAGGTTCAGAGGGTAAAGTGTAATGAAGTATTTTAGGTCATGATGCATTAGCAAACAAGGTGTAGAATAGTGTTGATCAATTGTTAAGGGTGAGTGAGGGGATATGATTTGATGTCACTTTCAAGAAAATGTCACATGATTTGATGTCACTTTCAAGAAAATGTCATATCACAATGTTTGGATCATTACTTTCACACCCGGGATTCCATGGGTAGCGTTTTGTTCCTTTTTACTCCTGGGAACTCAATGGGTGCCCCAGTTAGTCATGATCAGGACGGCTCGCCAGGTCAATCCCTAAGAGCCTAACACGGCTTCTTCGAGACATACAGAATGAGTGGAAATCAAGAATTGACAAAAGAAAAGAAATGGGAAGGAGAGGATTAGAGAGAGAGAGAGAGAGAGATGGTGGGGAGATAGCGGGGGTGGGGAGAGCAGTAATTATGAACTAGACCATGCATAAACCCGGTTTGATAGTGGAATAGAAGGGAAGACAATCAACAACTACACAAACACATTTAAATTTATAACCACAGTATTTCAGAGAGGTTTTTTTTCTTAATATTTTCCCTCAATTTCCTCTTCGTAATGGATGATCGTAATGAATACCACAAATGCAGAACTCATATAAGCTAGCAAACCACCTTACAAAATTATCATAAAATATTAACACATTCAGAGGGGCATGGTGACCTTGAGAGATCAGTTGTTAGTGAATGAACATATCCACCGGATATACATGTATGTACCAGGGGTCGAAAATCACGCTCGCCATGTCGCCAATGGCGAACAGAAATGAGAACTCGGCGAATAAAAATTCCCTCTAGTCGCATATATGGCGACAGAAAAATTCTAGTTGTTGCCAAAATGTTGAATTGTTGTCCCCCAGTATCGTTTATCGCCACCTGCTCAGTGCTTCATTTATTCAGAAAAGTTAGTTGAAACGCGTACAAACGCACCTTGTTTACAGGCTGCAACGAAAACCCGGAAGCCACTCGTTAAAGATGTCAAATTGAAGGGCAACAACTCTGCTTTCTTTCTCACACAACCTAATTCATCATTGTCCAAGGCTGGAAATAGGTACCTGCCAAATTTTAAAACACCCCTGCAGATCATGATGAACTACTCCAGCTTGAATCTCCATTTACAAAGGTAAAAAGGTCATGGTGCAGAACATTTCCCAAAATAGGGGTGACAAGTAGTTATGACAGGTGCTTATTTCCAGGCTTGTTGTCCGAGATTGTGTCGAGTGCCTAATTCAGGTCACGTAGTAAAAATGCGTCGATTTTATTGGGTGAAATGGTCATGTGTTTCGAATCCTTTCTATTCAACTCCAATAAACCCGCGAAAATGCTGATCACCTGACGTAAAGCGACTTCCTGATTGGTCAAACTACTCCAACTGCTCATTAACATAAAATATTCTTGAGTTACGCATGCGCCCTGGTCGATTTCGACGGAGCTTGGTTTGGCTGAGGGAGGCCACACGTGGAGTAAACAAAAGGATTTTTACCGATTTGCTTGGAATGTCCAATAAATATTCAATAATCGTTATGCTTCGAGTCACCAGGAATGCATACTGTGACATCTGTAAGAATTTAAATGAGTTATTAAATCGAGATGAAGCAAAACAGACCGCTCTGAACATGATAAAATTCCTTACGTGAGAATACGATACACTATTTTTGCCGGATTACGATTCCTATATATTTCTAAAGCTCTAAAATGCCAAATATGTTCGGAGTGTATGTTCAGGGTTTCAAATTCATGTATCGTGCATCAAATACCATCCTTTATTTCAATTTATCAATTCCAACGACCAGACAGTCACCGGTTTTTTGAGCCCATTTTGAACAGCTCAACTCTGCTGGACTCCCTGACATTGTCATAGTGAAATAGCACAGCTGAGGCAATTGCGTGATCACTAAATAGCTCAACCTTCGGCGAGTGAAAATTTCTCTCCTCGCCAATTTGGCGAATAATTTGTTATGTCTGGTAGCCAAATGGCCAAGGAAAAAAAATTCAAATTTCGACCACTGTGTACTGTGA
Organism: Hanleya hanleyi; assembly: GCA_036873755.1. Taxonomy (NCBI): domain Eukaryota; kingdom Metazoa; phylum Mollusca; class Polyplacophora; order Lepidopleurida; family Hanleyidae; genus Hanleya; species Hanleya hanleyi. The sequence goes on along the minus strand of JAVTVY010030094.1, from coordinate 101,265 downwards.
GACATGATAAACAACAATATCATATTGATGATGCATGATGATGAACCAGTATCATGTACGTACTGTACATATGGTACCTTCAGTGAGTTCTGCCTGATAAGCCAGCTGCAGCATTCTTTACAATACGGAAAGGTGCATAATGCTTGATTTATTGACCCATTCAGTCAGCCTGGGCAGGCCGTGAACAGTGTTCATGCACAGAGCTGGTTACAGCCTTGCTACATGTAAACCCAATGCCAAGTACATGCCTGTGATTGCGATCTAGCAGCACTCCCAATTCCAACAGAATTCACTGCCATACTTTATAAGAACAGGTGATCAATAGTCTCTGACTGATTATAATGGCTCATAATTACTGACTCCTTGTCCTAGTACAGCTTCCTGAGAATGGCCTGCACTACTCACTGACCAGCCGAGTGCAAACAGGCCATATGTTAGCATGTTACATACTGCTTCATTTGGCTCATGCATAATTAAACAGATTTGGGCTAACTCCAGTAATGAAAGATCCATCTTGGAAACATACATGTGTACATTACTACTACATACATGCCGGAACTGATCAAGCATATTTAGACCTTCATATCAATGTCTACGACATAATTACAATCATCAGACATAGTATTGCGAACAGTGAGTTTGTGCAACATATACGAGAGATGGTGGGGGAGGTCCCAGATGTGTAGATGCATCGATCGATGGATTAATGATGTATATAAATAAGGAGGATGTTGGCAATCTGCATTGACCATACATAACTTCATTGATAATATAAAGATGTAGTTATTTTAGGTCAAGCCTGTCCACCAGTGTTTTTTTTTCTGGGAGTTTGAAATTAAAATACTGTTCAAATCATAGAACAAATGTGTTCATCCGCTCGTGTTAATTAATGAGTGGACAGTCTAACACTCGTTCATTTAACCCTTTCACCGATTATTTCCCCTGACAAAAGTGACCTGCTGACGATCAATTCCCTGAGAACTGTTAAAATTTGTATATGTTGTCTTTGGAATGTTAGAAAACGTGTTTGCGTCTGAGATTTGTAGAAAAACATAGGGACCCCGTCTCCACAATGAACACTCCGGTGTTATTTGCTCCAGTTTTATAGCAAAATAAATAAAATAGCATACAAAATTAGGTTTTACTTCAAGAGAATGCGCTTTCCCCGGCTTTCTCGACTTGAAAACGTCAAAATTCAACGGAGAAATCGTCTTTTTTCGATCGCATTTGACAGTGTTTATCTCGAGTTGTACTCGGCCATTTGCAATGTTTGACCTCTCATTGGAAAGTGTGGGCTTTCCCCTTTCTGTACATCACATGACCTGGGACGGATGGCAAAAATAAAACGGAGGATACGATTGGATTGAAAATGATGTAATTCCATTTTTCCAGCCACTGTCTACGCGTTTCTTATCTGTTGGCGGATGGAGGTCACGTGGGCGAAATTACGCATACCGATTGGCTCGTCGTCCGAAGGCGGAAACCATCTTGGGCGAAATAGAAAGTTGGTTGTCAAACTTTGTGGATCAAGACTCGTAAAAATATGGAAATAAACTTTGCCGGTTGTCGTTGGCAGTTTTAATCGTCTGGGAAATATTCACCACGCTTTACCAGTCGTGTAACATCAAAAATACAGGAGTTAGGATGAGGTTTTCGATGATTTTTTTCATTTCTGCCGAGAGGCCCGTCACACGGTATGTGGGAAAAAACGCATTTTTCGCTCCGATTTTTTTCGTTCAACATCTAATTTTGCTTTATTTCTTTTGCGGAACAAACAAACAATTTGGAGAATCAAATTGATCAAGGTTTTGACTTTCCAGAACTATACAGTGTTTGATAGGTTTCCGTTAAAACGAATGCAAAAAAATAAAAGTGCTGTACCCATCGTGATGGCCAACAGGTTTAAAGCTAACCCGGTCAACCGGAGATGGTCGTACGGGTGGCACTCTCGTTATCCCCGTACACCGGGTTTAATCGGTGAAAGGGTTAAAGGTTCACCTCATTTTCAGAAGAGTACCCTGAAAATAGCTATGGAATATTGCTGAACTTCATAAATGATGCTACAGGACAGTCCAATAGGATTCAATAGGACAGTCCTATAGGGTCCAATAGGACAGTCCTATGAGATTGCTGTGGGAAAATGTCCTACAGGATCCCATAAGATTTTGCCTATAGGACAGTCCTATAGGAGTGTCCTATAGGACTGTCCTATTAGATCCTATAGGACTGTCCCGTAAGATCCTATAGGACTGTCCTATAAGATCCTATAGGACAATCCTATAGGACTGTCCTATAGGCAAAATCCTATAGGATCGTATAGGACATTTTCTTATAGGAATCCTATAGGATTTTTTGGTAAGGGTCCACACAGTCCTCCTCATTTAGATGTTGGAATAAATCTTCACAACTGAAATGCCAAGTGTTCACCGGATCCAAGGCCATTGTCACTTGATTGGTTGTTCAGCATGACCAGCCCTCAGCTATATTCTGAGGACAAATAATTAAAATAGATGAGGGATTCACATTTCCATGAGTAAAACTTGCTCATTTTCTTCATATTTGTATACAGTTGGTTTGCAATTTCATAATTAATAATAAATAATTATAGCATCTAGCATGTGTATTTGAAATATCAAGGTCATCCTGAACCGTGTCTAGTGACAATGGCTTAAACTTAATGTACACGAGGTTAATCTTCAACCCTAATTCTCTTCCAAGACACTATGCATACCAGATTGCCCACTGTGTAAATTGAGCAATGGGTGGGTGGGTCTGTGATGTTTTGAAGGAATGACTTGCACCCTCTCACTCACAGAATAACGGTGATTGAATGCCTACAATGCTGCATACAGCACAATACGAATTGTACATGTAGGTATCAATTTTCACATTTTTATTTTTCAAATAATTTAATTCACTTTTCATCAACAGGACTAAAATGGCCTTTATGTATGCAAATTTGACTTCACTTCTAGTTTACATAACCCATATATGTGTTCAGGGTAGATCATTTTGAAGGCACTTCATGTGATCTATGCATGGTCACCACAGTAAAATCAAACAAAATTCTTTTCTGTCTAGAACTGTAGCAATGTGGAAGCCCAGTGACTGGTATTTGGTTTGATGTAAAGGTTTCAAATGAAGACTTGTGGCCAACTGGGAACATGATTAGCCACTTTCCTGAACACAGATTCCATGGTAGTGTTTGACTTGTCAGACTTGTGACCAGGATAGATATCACAGCCTATGACATTAATGATAAACTTTAGCTTATCAGTACCTGTAATAGTAATGTACCAATCAACTTTATGAACTAGTTCACAGGTACCTAGTAGTACAGACATGCTATATCACAAGCTGTTACCAGTGAGTCAGTAGATTATACAAGTCAACTACTGTGTATTCAATGCAATCCTATCTATTCTGAAGTTTTCAGACTGTTTTACATGCTCTCATTGGGGAATTTTTAGACCCCATCCACCCCCACTACCAATCGCTGTGTACGTAATACTTGAATGCCCCCTTGATAGTTTTCTGCAGGGGCATCCGGTCACCTTGTTATTACGGTCTTGGAGTATTTTAAGTGCTTTGTTTGAAAATTGGGGAAAGGAGCATGAAGTGTCAAGCTAGCCTAAAGCATAATTTGATTAAAATTTCAAAGGATAAAACCACTCGTTCTTGAACTGAGGTCGAACGGGAGGATCTTATTGAGTTTGCAACTTGCAGGTGAATCGCTACATCGGGAGCGGAGTGATTTGTTCAAATCATCTTCATACGTTGACAATGATTTGAAAATCATTGATAAATGGTAGTCTGTAGATACAAACTTCGTACATTCAGGCTCCAGGATCAACACCATCCTAAATTTGAATCAGGGCATATACCAAATAAAAATAGTTATCCAATTTGATGCACTATAGTTTACATGTTTAATTGGCCTAAAAATGTTTGGATCACTTGGAAACGAGTAAACAAGGTCAGCAAAATATGTTGAGGACGCCTAAGGTCCTGGTACCAATTATATCAGCCCAAGAACACAGGAATGTTCTAATATCAAAGTGATTAATCTGCACCCTTCCACTTCTATGTACAGTGAACCCTGTGATTACCGACACCTGAGTAAAGCAACTGACCAACCTCTAAATACTGACATCATTCATCGTCCCAATACTTAAATTCAATATATTTCGAGCGGAGATGAACCAGAACCCTATCCAAACCGACAGTATAGTCTGGTCCCAAGCATGGTCGGTTTACACAGGTTTCACTGTATGAACAAATGATGTCACGTCAATTTTTTAAATACTTCTGTAGTGTTTAATAATTGTACATGTTTAACAAAAGATGTGTATTCACAACCTCATCATCAGTTTAAACCTCGCTAAAATCAGTGTAGAATACAAATGATTTGTTTTATCTGGAGGGCAAATGATGAAGTTGCAGACTCTGAAATATACTCAGACGTTGCTTCTCATCCATTTCCGAGAGTATTTATTCCAATGACAAACAAAAAATTTGCTTCACGCAGACTGTATAGAGTATTTAACTTGGTAAGGGAGCATGTAAGTAGTATGTACCAGGCCGTACACACAGAAAAATCCATTTTTGTGAATCCCTCTCCTCCAATGCCCAACCAACCAACTGTAATGACAATTTGAGGAAGACGTCCAGACTTTCGTAAACCCTCGTCACAAAATGAGTCGACAAGCAGAGTTTCACCCATCGACTCATATTGACGCGTCACTAATATTGTGCAGTGGTAACTTAAAGAAATTTTTTTTCAGTCTGTAAAATACAAGGGTGGTAACCAAGAAGGTCGAGAAGACCACCAGATTCAGCACAGCGAATCAATCGGGCCCACCCAGGTTTTTCCCAAGTCGCTAATGAAAAATTATGTTTTTTATTGGGCAAAATTTTACGATCCCAAATTTGATAGGTATAAGGCCGACTGTGTTTGAACCTATGTTTCAGGTCAGCTGCTGATGAAAAATCGATGAGGGAGGGAGGTCAACACAACACAAATCATAAAATCAACACGAAATAAAAAAAACACGGCAGCAAAAAAAATGGTTTTTGATTTTGACATTTTTGTTTGAGCTGGGTAGTTGAACCGGTTATTTTCTTCCCCGCTACTTGGATTTGCTGGACTAACTGTTCGAATGTTATGTTTTTATTAACTGCCACCCCGCTCCAATCCAAATACGTTTCCTTGGGTTTGCTTGAGGCAATTTTAAGACAGATATATTCCTCCGCCTCCACCCGGATATCCATCATGGCGCCCGGCGAATGCTGAACGAATGTATATGCAAAACCACGACTGAGAACACACCCGGATCAGCAATACCATTTTCATTTGTGAAATCCCTAATTTCTTCAGTTTCGATGTTTATATTTACTCGCACTAAATATTGAAAGATATTATTGGAAGACAATAAATTGTTTACAGAATCTCTGCCAGACTAATTTGTTTAATTCCCCAAAACATACGCGGTCCTCTTCCACCGCGTCGACGGAATCCGACTTTTATATCATTTCTTGGGACAGTGACCTCACCATTGTGCGAGTCGGGAACCATATACCTCCACAATATTACGTGACTGAACTGGGTTCCCTATATTTACCATGTTTACCATCCTGATGAAGCATGATTTGCGTTACAGTTGACGAAATAAAGATCGACGGTGTTTTATGGAAAATGTGATGCGGAAGACACAAAAGTTTTAGATCTTGGTTAGTAAATTCCCCACAAAATTGCCTGATAACCTTTGTCAAGTTTGAAATATACAGCATTGTTCAGAAAAAATCAAGGCGCATGTTATACCATACACACGTAATATCGGTAAATTCAATGCGGGCGGCTGACCCGAAACACAGGTACCAACACAGCCGGCCTAATGGAGGATTTCCACTATAAGTCAAGCTAAACCCAGGACAGTGCTGTCTGTCCTCGATAATAGTGCACCGACACATGGATGACCACATGAGCTCAGGTTTGTCAATCGGGTTACACCGCTATCTCTTCAACCCAGAATATATTTTAATCGATGATAGCTAGATTATTTTCAACCTGAAGTTACCAAAATTATCATAAATGTAAGCTTATTGGTAGTTTCTTTGAAATGTAGGAATATTTTATCCATATTATCATATTTACACCAGTTATCAATAGCTGAAAAACCTGCTCCATCTTATAAACATAGGGGTGAGATCGAGAGAATGAACCAGAGCTCAACCGGTGCCCCATGTTTTGTGTACCTGTCACCGCAGGCCTCGAAATTTGGCGCGAACGAAACGATCGTTCGCGTGTCGGTTACGCAAATCTGAAATGGGCAGAACGAAAAATCGGTTACGTGAATTCGCTTCTTGGACATATGTTCTGGTAACAAAAGTCCCAACATCTTCTCTGTCTGTCCACTGTGTAAACTTTGACCATATGACGCGTGTCTTTTGGCATGTTTTAAAAGCGAAACTAAGTCGCAAACTCGACTGGCTGTATCGAATTTGTAGACTACCACGTGGCAGGCATGTGTCTGTCAGCTTGCGCAGACTGTTTCGTCTATCCTCGGTTCAGGGCCGGCGTAATAAACCAATAGCGGCCAGTAAACAGCATTATCAAACTTGAACGTGTTGGAATGTAAGGGTTACCCGCAAGCCTCCTCGCTCCGAGGTTGTTGCTCCGTGGGAAGCTCTGCACAGAGCTAGCAGCAGAGGTGGCATGCGGAGCTCATCCCGGAAGAATTATCTCGGAGCGCGGAGCTTGCGGTTAACACTCGTTGTCACTTCCGCCATCTCTAAATTTGCAAGCGGCGTGTTCAACTTCTCAGACTTTTCGATCAGGATTTTAACGGAATCAGAAGGAAATGGTGAATGAATTATACAACCGGAGTCACCATAGTCAATCATGAATGGTGGAAACGATTTACGTGTACAATCCCATTCCCGTATGTTAACCCATTTGTCTGTTCAGTCGCTGACCACGTGCTGTGGACAGTCTTATATCACTCCCGAGTCGAGTTGTACGGTACTGGTTGACGGCACACTGTTATAGTTACGTAACCGTTTTGCGAAACCAATTGGTTACGTAAAAATTAACATCGTAACCGAACAATAGGTTACGTAAGACAAAATTACCGTAACCGATTTTTCGGTTACGTCAATGAACCAATTTTCGAGGCCTGCACCGCCACCGAGGCAAGACAGCATTGTCCAAGAATTAATGTGGAAAGGGCAGATTAGAAGAATTATAAGTTGTCTGAAGTCATATGAATATGTAATACTTGTAGTTCAGTTATCTTAAAATTAAGCTGCTCATTTGCCACCTAGTGAGTGTTTTTATAAGGGATTAACTGATTAGAGGACATCACACAGGAGTAAGGTTCAGAATGCATGGTTCATTGCTCACCTGTAATTTGAATAGTATAGATTCATTAAAGAAATTGACTAAAAATAAATTAAAATCGGACCTTTTTTTTCCAATTCCATCGAGAAATTGTCTGTATTTAAGAGGGAAGTTCGTCATGTAAGGATCTTCAAACCGGGAACACCGTGTGCAATTCAGCTCGTCGGGTAGCTTTTCCAGGTTTAACATGGTTCCCTACATGTAGTCACCTATGGTGTTTTCCTTACATGACGAATAAGCCATTTAAGATAAGTTTTATTAACCAGATTCCATTCGCCACAAACTGGTGGAATATGACAGGTAACAGTTTCCATCCTACTTCCCAATTATGAATGATTATGTTTTAGACCTTGCTATTATAATCTCCCCCCCAAAAAGGAAACACATGTCAGGAGAAATGTGGAGGTCACAGATTGGTGGCTCCCTGCCGTACACACCTTGACAAGGCGATCAATGAATGCGTGGGAGGGAATAATCGGAAAACAGATTGGCGATAGAAAACGAGTGCCTATAACACAGAAGCCGGTATAAGTTTACTACGAAAGGCAACTAAAGAAAATTCCTGCTGCATGATAATGTATTCTCTAACAAAACTAGGCTATCCCTGTAAAACAATAATTTATGCAAAAATGAGCAAAATTCACCTTCGTAGCCAAATTTCGCTGTCAAAAAATGTCAATTCATTCGGGAATAAAATTGTCGATAAAATATCAATCATACTCACCGCTGAAAACTATTGCGGCTGTGGCGCCCATAACGCCGAAAAATGGGGTGTACAGGGGTTGTTGTTCTGAATCAGACATTTTGAAAGTTGTTGGAATCAGGCAGAAAATGTAAATTTGACAGTGAAATTCGACTCTGAACAGCTCACAACGTTACACTCCTCCTGCAAGATGGCGAGTCTTCCAATAATCACGTGAACTCATAGATTAGTCAGCAACGGTACATAGAATTTCATTGGCCGAGTGCTACGTTATTTCCCAATCAAAAGCGGGAATACAAACGCATCTTGGTTGACCGAACACGTGACAGATGCGACGGACACGAGCACATGTGCTTAGAAAAATAGTCATGTATTTGTACATCATTGACATTACTGCCAAACATGTGATAGTTGGATCACGATTATTTTGGTGTAAAATATAAATTCATTTGCATAACAATGAAGTTTAACTACAGGGTAAGTTGAGCCAGCCGTTTTCTTACTGTCTGTACGCCGTGATATGCCCAGTTCTCATTCACAATCAGTGCTGCATTATTTAATCACACGAATATCTCTGCAGTGAGTGCCCGGGATACAGACAAAATCCCCATCAGACAAAACCTGCACTGACAAAACCCCAACCAGACAAAACCCCCACTTGGGCCACTGACAAAACCCCCACCAGACGAAACCCCCAGGAGAGAAACCCTCAGTTACAAAACCCCCAGCAGACAAAAACCCTGACCCACTGACAAAACCCCCACCAGACAAAACCCCCACCCAACAAAACCTCCACATTAATTGTGAAATAAGGAACAAATGGAAACATCTCACTGGAGAACTTTTATTTCTTTCCAGCCACATATTTATAGATTATTGATACATTCATCCATACAAAAAATAGTCAAGCTCCATGACACATACGCCCCAAGGTGAATCACTGACGAAAATAAAACTTCAGAAAACAGACAAGAAATTCACATCCCACAATCCAGTTTCGTGATACACCAAAACCAGCACACAGAAACGCTTGCTTTCCAAATGCAGCAGACAAATCTGAGTCAAGAAATGTGAACATCTCCATCTTGGAACAAGGACTTTTCTCAAAAATAGATCTCCATGGTTTAATCAATGTATGGTGTCCGTGGGTTATCTTCCATTGCAATATCTATTGTTATAATCCGTCTTTGAAACATTGACTAACAACTATCAGTTGTGCTTGAGAATATTTTATTCATACTGGTAATTTTATTGTTTTCAATTATCAACTGTTTTTTTTTTTTTTTTTTGTGACGCTCTGGTATATAAATGTAGTTCACTGTCTCATTGTGTTATTGTAATTTGGTGGTTCGATGATATAATAATGAAAATTATATCATACAAATATTATCACAGGTATTGGTTAACCTTTTCCAAAGCAAAACGTCTGCAACTGTCATTTTCATATCAGCCAAAAATAGGGATTCCAGATGGAAAAATGTCCTAGGTGGGGAAATGTCCAGTAGGGTAAATGTCCTGGATTCACAATGCATTATCATATTTCCATTGTAGTTTTCCAACCTGCTTGGTTCTGTATATAGGAAAGGGAATCTAACCTTTACACCAGATGGTAACAGTGTCCTCAGTCCTGTTGGAAACAGAGTGACAGTGTTTGATCTAAAAAAGTATGAATTAAGACATGCTATAAATTATAACTACATTTGTATTATACATAATAAGTTTATGTACAATGTGTGACTAAACAATATAACAACTGATATTGAGTGAATTGTGCGTGAGGAAGATTAAGCTTTACTGATGAGTTTATAATATTTGTTGCAATTATTCCTTTAACACATGCACATAGAACTTCTTTATGATAAGACGTTAAATTTGAAATGGTAAACTTTTTGTAACTTGGTTTAATGTGTCAATATTCCTTAGAAATGTGTGTATAATCTAACAAATGCAGACATTTGTGTTTGAATAATATATTTTGTGTTCATGATTACTTATGGGTTTTCATCTCTGATTTTGTTTCAGCAATAAATCAGAAACCCTTCCTGTGGAGAGTGGGAAGAACATAACATGTGTATCTCTGGCACCAGATGGTCATACACTTATATTAGTTAATGAAGGTTTGTTAATGGACAGTTCTTAACATTACTGACACTCATGTATAAGGATATACAAGAGTCTATTCAACATTGAAACTTGCGTAATCTGACATGTGTGTAAAGCCTGGAGCCTCCATGCTTCTGATGTTACCAGAACAGTGTCTTAAATACAAATTAAAAACCCCTGACACTGTTTTTGCATGTACATATTGCCAATCTTTGATGCTGTGGATCTAGTCTTCTGAGAAATGTTGCTTCATTTTAGAGAAATACCTGGTTGTTATCCATAAAAGACCTTCTTCGTCTCAGTTCTCAAATCTACAAAATAAAACTAATTAATTAATATTGTTTCCTCATTAACAGATGGAGAGGCTCTGTTGTGTAGTCTTCTCAGTAAGACTGTTCTACACCATTATCACTTCCATCGACCAATTACCTGCATTAAATTCAGCCCTGATGGCAAGTAAGTTATGTTGTATTCTCAGGCATGTGGATTTTTTTTCTGTCATGAATCACACTGATAACGGAGGGATGTTAACAACAGATCAGGAAAGAATTACACGAATACTTCACACAAATGACCTTGATGCATGTAAAACCGTCTCTCTTAAGAGATTCATATAATATGTATACACATCTCAGAAGAATACAGCCATCTGTTACAAATGGTATGATGTGATTTGCTAATAGTTTCGAGTGCATTTAATGTCTGTAGATGGAGAAAGGAGGACACCATTATCGGATTTATCCCTTATTGTAAAATTTAAGTGCATTGTGTTAGTGTTGAACAGGGGAGATAATTCATCAGTTGTCTCCCTTATAAGATTATTGGGATATCTGCCCCATTTTGGATCCATTTAATTTAACAAATACAAATGCTGTAACTTTTATCTTTTACAGATTAATATCTTCTATACTAAATATTATTTTGGTGTCATTTGTCTGTCCAGGAAGTTTGCCGTTACCCGTGAGAACATGGTCCAAGTGTTCCATGCACCAGGGAAAACCAGAGAGTTCAACCCGTTCGTTTTGTATCGGACATTTTATGGAGCATATGATGAAACTGTTTGCATTGATTGGACCACAGATTCCCAGTATGTGTTTTTGTTTGTACCCAGGGGCATTTCCCAGTCCAGTTTTGCCCTTAATCATCATCATCACTTGTTTGTCTTTTAATAATTAGCAGGACCGGACAAAATTGCCATGCAAAAAATGCCAGTGTTAATATCCATGGCCAATTTGTCCTGTACCCAGGGTAGACTATTTAGCATGACTGTGACACTGTTGTATTTATGTCATAAAGAGCCCTTTGATAAGATTCTCAGTTGAGTGTATAACCAAAATGTCATGCCTGTCTTTAGTATATTGCTGCCACTGGAATCCTGGGGTCACTATATTGCTGCCACTGGAATCCTGGGGTCACTGACAGAAAGGGATCAAAATATAACCTTCACATACAACTCGATAGAAGATTGGTAGACTGGATAACCTGTATATTTGAGAGACCTTTCATGGCAGACTATCGGCAGTAATTTACTATCACCTTGATAGTCATTGCATACATTTCTTTTTGTTTTTCATTTCAGAGCATTTTGTGTTGGGTCTAAAGACATGAACACAAGAGTGTATGGTGCACAGAGGTTCTCTAATCTCATCATCTATTCTTTAGGGGGGCATAGTGAAGCCATCATCGGGGCGTTCTTTGAGGAAGATTCATTGGATGTATCCTTTACATGAGCGAACATTCACAAACATTCTTCAGCATATTGGTCATGTAAGAGGAAGCGACATGAATTTACGGGATTTCCAATAGTGGAGAACAGGCAAATGGTTGACCAATGTTCCAATTGCTAACATGTCCAGTCAGGTTGAAAAGCGGTATCTCCTCTAACATGTATTATATCCCCATTCTTCATTCAACTGACTTTACTGTTCATCATCCTTTTGAAGATAATTCCACTATATACATGTAGTTCAGCAAACTGTTTGTATCATATTTATCTTACTGAAGTGTATGTATATTATTCTACTCTTATCAAGTTATTATTGTTTGAGGTCTTTTAAATGTGCAACAATTACAACCAAACGTCCTGAAGTAGTTGCCAGCAGGTGTTATTATATACAATAGTACCGTATTGTATGACCTTCACCATTACTATAGCTGTACAGTATCAGTGAGCGAGGATATGTATGTGTGTGGGACTGTGATACATCACTTGATGGACTAGAGCCTTACGTACATGAGACACATGAGGATGATACATCTGGAGATGAAGAGGAGGGGGAACAGAATGACAGAGATAGAGAGAAAAATAGAGAGAAGAAGGAGAAAGGTATGAAAAATGCAACACTTTCACTGACATATATGCCAATGTTTCAAAATATACATACATAATAATATATCTATTTATCTTCATATACCAAGTCATTTTCTATGCTCATACTTCAACTATCTTTGGCATATTAGATCCCTTATTAGTCCTAAAAATCCAAGGTGTAAATTTCTTCTATGAACCAACCAGATCCTACACTACGATTATGTGCAGGGTCATGTTGCCCAATAGATACACCATTTCTCATTAGAGGTGGCCCGATAGAGAAGTTTGCCAATCATAGCCCACTATTACCATGACTACGACATTTGGAAATTCAAATGGACTCGAGGTCAGTAACACCTCGTGTAGAAATTGACTTTGTGCATTGCTGAACAGTTGATATCTGTACAGTTATAATGGAAACAAAGCGCAAAAGTCCCCACACACTTCTTCATTATGTGACCATCTCTTTCCTGATCAGGGAACTGTACAGCTTGAGTACATGGAGAAAATAGCTTCTCATTAAATGTATCCTATCTTTTCAAGTTCTTTTCTGATGGACACCACGTGGGTGTATTTTTTGCTCCAGGGAAGATGAGAATATTTCAGATGTATTTCATCTTTGTGGGATAAGAGAAGATTGTGAGAGACCTCAGATGATTATTCAGTACTGCACAGATATTCATGCCCCAACTATTCTCTCATTTACCCAAATTATTATTCCAGGTATCTGTGAAGTACTAGAAGATTATTTTTTTGTTTATAATATATTGTCATGTTGATGCTAAAGAGCTATTTTTTCATTCTGCCAAGAAACATAGACGATCATGTATTTAATGATAGAGGATGAAGCCTAGTTTAAATAAATTTCACAGTCATTATCAACTGGAGAAATATATCTCTGGCATAAGCAATACAATGGACAAGTTTAGCAAAAAATGGACTATGTGCAGAAAGGTTATCGAGAGTCTGAAATGTTAAAAATTCGAAAGATAAAATGATAAGTCGCACTAATTGTCAACCGACATTAATCGACATTAATCAGCCGAAAATATAGGTGGCTATTATTAATTGTGTATCCTCCTAATACGTCACCTAATAATGGATATTTTCTATGTAGTAATTACGTTTGTTTGTATGTATATATGTAACAAGTGAGTCTCGAAGGTTTCCAGATCACTTTCATGTTGTTTGTTGGTTTGTATATAGGTCAATGTGTAAAATGTCAATGTGTAAAATGTCTGTATGTGTGCGTCTGTATATATGTATGTACATTGCATTATCATAATAAAAAATAAAAAAAGCCTAGTTTTACCATACCACACCTGTTCAAATTATTGTCTCCTTGCAGAGAAAGATGAAACACAGAAGAAGACAACTGATATAAGCGGAATAGTGTACAAGAAACTTGCTAAGTAAGTAATCAATGTTACATGCAGCATACAAATTTACCTCCCTTCGCTTCTTTGGGAACTAGGAAATGTAGCATCAGTGAAAAAATACTTGTATGAAGTAAATAATAAAATAGAATGCCCACATCCTTTCGAAAATATGAGCCCCTTAGAAACAATTAACTTTGTATGGCATAAGACATACAGAATAGTGCTAGTCAACATGGTCAAGAGGATATGGACAACTTGAAACTGAAACTTTGTTGGAAAAACAGCATCGCTCCCTGGTTTTGTACAGTACCTGTGAGTGATGCAGGGTGTGAGTGATTCTTCGTTTGATTTTTGCAGGCACTCGTTTCGTGAGGCTCGTGGTGAAGGAGCGGCCTTTGCTAAACTGACCAGTGCTGATTATCATAAACATACACACATATTAGTGAGTGGATTTCAGGATGGATCCTTCTTCCTCCATGAGATGCCAGACTTTAACCTGATTCACTCTCTCAGGTAATAACAACAACATAATGAACAAACAAGTCTTGATTTTGGCTTAGAAGTAACTGGATCATATAATGCAGATGTTGAGCGATACCTGTTTGGCTAAGCTGTACATTGCCCTACAGAGAGGCCTTATGGCTGATGACAAATCTATCTTTGGAAAGTTTGGAGAGGGGTGGAATGAGGGGGAGTGGAATAGACCTTATGTGATATGGAGACTTGTATTATGATGATCCATGTTATAATGTCTGACATGTGTACATCGCAGAGTCCCCTCCCCCCCCCTTGCTTGGAGGAAAGAGTGAAGAACATGAGCTTGCACTCTGACCATGTGGATTAAGAAAGAGATTTAGTCTAATCCATGGGACATACAAGTCTGAGTTTAATTGAAAATGATTGGTATTAACTGTTTGACTGAAGATTCCTTCATTTTTAAGCAGGCATCTGTTGACAATAATGTTCATGTCAAAACACAATTTAGAAGTCAGTTCCAAAACATGTTCTTCCTACATTCAGCTCTATTGTTCATAACTGGGTTGCTAAATGGATTTCGTGCAGGGGAGAGTGTCCTTCGGTTTAAGTTTCTGGTATAATCAAGTTGAAAGATGGCCTAAAAGTGAGTGAGTGAGGTACTTAAGCTTTTGGTTTTTCCTGAGTTGAAGATCTATTTTAATTGTACTGTTACTTCATATGAAGTATTTCAGATCAACTGATAGCTTCGGTGGCATTCAACAAGACGGGTGACTGGTTGGCCCTGGCCTGTGCTGGGATGGGACAGTTACTGGTCTGGGAATGGCAGAGTGAATCATATATACTCAAACAACAGGGCCACTTCAACAACATGAACTGTCTCTCTTACTCGCCCGATGGACAGTATATCGTGACAGGAGGAGACGATGGAAAGGTGGGACATATGAATTATTTCAAGATTGATAATTTATACTAACTATCTGTTTTTAATTTGTATTTCACTACTTTCTGCTTTTCTACAGATATGAATTTCATTGAGTACATTGTGACACACAATTAAATTAAACATGGACAACCTTTATTTATGATCATTACAATATTGAACAAGAATTTTAGTACTAATAAATAACATTTAGTTTTGGGATGTTCTCTTGAAAACAGGGCAGAGTATCATGCTGGAAGAATTCACATATTTCAGTGCGTATTTTAATCTCTTGTATCGGGTGTAAATGGCACAGTTGATTAATACAATTTGAAATATATTTTGATAGGTGAAAGTCTGGAACACCGGGAGTGGCTTCTGTTTTGTGACTTTTAACGAGCACCTGAGTGGTATAACAGGCGTTACCTTCAATCATAATGGACAGGTGGTTGTGTCTGCCTCACTTGATGGTACAGTCAGAGCTTTTGACCTCAACAGGTAATAACTTGTGCTTCATTTTACAGTGGAGCAAGTCCGTCAAAGTTTTAAATGAAGTGCTAATATAAATATTCTATTCATTACTTTATTTATAATTTTAACAAATGCTTAAAATATATAGATAATCAGTTTTATTGTACAGGTACATTGTGCATCTCAATATTTTAGAACCATTGAGGCTACATTTGAGGCTAATACATTTATTAGATTCTCTACAAATCTGTCTGAATGCAACAGTTTATGGCTTGTCCAGTGACAGCTAATACATTCTCTATAATTCGTTTATTTTACCTGTGATTTATCAATACAAAGTTTTCCTAGTAATTTATCAATACAAAGAAACACTTTAAGTGCTAGTGAACTCATATTGAAAATAGACATGAAATAACATTGGATGGCAGAGCTGTCAAATTGTTGGAAATATTGAGTACTTATGACAGTCATTTTTCTATGCGACTGCTTTGGAAGTCCGACTTTTGTCAACTGCTCAAAAACAATATAGAAAAGACAACTGCAAAACAGTGCCCGGGCCGCAGTGAAGGCTATGACATTTGGAATGTCATCATGTAATATCAGGCTGTAAAATTAGGTACTAAATGCTGCCTTTTCTGTTTTGTTTTGTGCAGGTGACAAAAATCTTACTTTCAAAGTTTAATGTAACTTTTCAAAATTAGTGAATTAGCTCTTTAAGTGTAAGGTATACATGATATCAATGTATTGTTTCCTCAATTCCTGATTATTGATTGCTATATGTTCTCTATCACACAGATACCGTAATTTCCGCACATTTACCTCTCCCCGACCTGTTCAGTTCTCCTGTCTGACCTTGGACCACAGCAGTGAATTGGTTTGTGCTGGAGGACTGGATACATTTGAAATCTTTGTTTGGTCCATGCAAACTGGTAGACTCCTGGAGGTAAAATTTCTAGAAATTGTACATTGATAAAAACATTTTGCATATTCGCTTAAGGCTTTCATTTTGCATGCCAGGTTCATTCTCCAGTAATATATTCATTTAAAAAATGTAACTTCTATTTTTCCAAAATCACCATCAGGCACAATTCCTGGTCTATTCAGACGGTAGCCACCACATTCATTGCCATTCTTTAGAAATGTCCTGCAAATTTGTAACTCTTGTGCTTGTGATTTGTTGGATCAACTGGGGTTCATGTGTGTACATGTCACCAAAGATTGTTAGTTACTGCTATGTGGTACACGGTCATAGCCCAGATTACATCAGTAGTAAGTTGACACTGATGTTTCTCTATTAAGTACTGATCCTCAGCTAAAGGTAAATGTTTACCCAACAAAATCACACTCAAGATATTTTCATTGTCTCAGAATGAATGCATGGAATCAACTGGCAGTCGAGATCCAAGCAACAGAAACTTATAATGCATTGGAAGCATGATGTAAATGCCATGTAATGAAGACAAACCAATTTACATGTAGTCGGGTTATCTCATACGTATCAATATTTTTGTTGAATTTTTGTATATGAAACTGTATTTGATGTTTTATCATATGTTAGTTATTAATATTTTATAATTGTTATTTATGGCTCACATGGAAAACAGTTTTAACTGATTGTGATTCCAATAAAATCTCTATTTATTGCCCAAATCGTAAACCTGCTTTGATTAAATGCCTAATCTCCATTAGGAAGAACAATACAAACTAGTAAAACGGAAGTTCAAACCAAAAGTTGTCTCCCCTTAGGGGGTTGTCCGCCCCTAGGGGAGCTCTCCCATTCATCCCAGCCAGGCTACTATATAAGCTCTGCTCAAACCCATTCATATCCTCTTTCTCAGTTTGTACTCGACCAGTACACATCTAGGAAGTGTTAAAGCAATGCAGCTGTGTTGTTGTTGTTACCGCCGGTTATATCCTTTTGAAGATTGACTTGTGTTTTTCTTTTTCGGGAAATTCTTCTTACATTAGCTATGTCTGAGGTTTCTGTTCCCGTTTTCTAATTCTTGTCGCGCGTGTGGGCAAGCGTTGTCCCGTTTGGACGCCCACACGGTTTGTTTTGCTTGTAAAGATTTGTGTGTATCGCCAAGCCACATGTGCGGAATGTTCGTTATGGGTTTCTGCTACCTGGAAGAATTATGCCCAGGTCCGTCGTGCTTACTTGTTACGTGCGTCTGAGGATTCTACACTTGGATGAAGACACTCAAAAGGTTGAAGCTATGGCCTCCTTCTACTTCATCTCAGCTGAGTCTCCTGCGGTCAACTCACAAGTTCAACGAAGAACTGACATAAAGTTGACGTCACATGGAGAGTAGACTCAGGACGGCCGCTGTCAACTCACAAGACCGGATCAAGCTCCAAGGACTCAGTACAAGAGTTGACGTTAGTCGGTTTGTGGACTGAGGGTGGTGTAAGCTGGTCCCCTGTATGCTGTGGGTTGCTGTGCATAATCCTCACCCCCGTTTCATACAGTGCTTACCCAATGAATTCTCACGCCGCATTCGTGCCTTGGTTTTCTACATTGGGTAATATTGCGTACCACATCCACGATCACAGCTGCATGGATGAGACACGAAGATAAGTATTCTTCTATATCTACTCCATGTATTAACCCTTTGGGTCATTGACAAGGGTTTTTTCTTGTTGAGTATTAATGTGTCATATCTATGCCCATGTCTGTGTCATCCCAGCGGTTACTCTACCTGCTTTTGGTGCTACAACAAGGCCGAGGTTTTCCGTCCTCCATATGTTGGTACTGTGGCATTTAATCAAAGCAGGTTTACAATAAATATTAAACATTTATAAACAATGTTACTATTTATAACCAAATCAAACCTGCTTTGATTTGATTGTCCCTCCCTTCCTTCCCCTCATGCCGCGACCTTGCACACTACAGGTCTCGGTTTATTACAATGAGAAAGAGGATATGAATGGGTTTGAGCAGAGCTTATATAGTAGCCTGGCTGGGATGAATGGGAGAGCTCCCCTAGGGGCGGACAACCCCCTAAGGGGAGACAACTTTTGGTTTGAACTTCCGTTTTACTAGTTTGTATTGTTCTTCCTAATGGAGATTTAATCAAAGCAGGTTTGATTTGGTTATAAATAGTAACATTGTTTATGAATGTTTAATGTTCAGTATCTACTCTATTTGGACTTGGATTATCAACATTAGCAGAATTGTTTTTTAATCTTTGCCATGCTTAGGGTATGCACATGCTCCAGTAATAAAATCGCATACATAAAGTTCAATTTTTTCACCCAGAATTATTGATGAAATTGTACAAATATATTCCATGAGAACATAAGATTTAATCTTCAATTAGAATTGATTGCATTTTAGGATCTAGCCTAAAATAATCTTTCCTCTTTATTTTATTCCAGATATTATCCGGCCATGAAGGACCAGTTAGCACACTAAGCTTTAGTTCAGGACAAGCATTATTAGCTAGTGGATCATGGGATAAAACCGTGAAATTATGGGATGTTTTTGAAAATAAGGGAGCAAAAGAGACAATAACACTCTCATCTGATGGTGAGTGGTTAAGTTTAATGTATCTATGTTGAAATTGATTTAAAGAATTTAGGTTTGAGATAAAATTATTTTATTCCAAAATGAAATTATTGTACGCTATATGTAGATCACTCCAGGGTTGATTTAATTGTCAATTTTATTATTGTAGATACAATTTTGTCCCAGATCCGCATGTAAAACCTTTTTTCATTGCTGCTTTGCATAGTCCTATTTGTTAAAATCATGATATATATTTATCTTGAGAAAATTGCTTCTTACAACTCTGCACATGTGCATGGGGCGACAATTCCATCATGTGGACCACAACATAGCTAGAGCTGTAAACAATCGGCGCATTTCACATTTCGCAGTAAAGATTAATAAATTATAGAAAAGACAGCTAAATTGTTCATATTTCTAAAACAACCGCTAGATTAATTATTTCAACATTCAACCATTCAAGGGGATATCAGGGATTCACATGAATCTTCGGGCCCTCGGTGGCCGAGTGGTCTAAGGCGCTTCGCTGGTGACCGCTAGCCTCACACCGCTGATCCAGCACGGGTTCGAGCCCAGCTGGTCCATGTGTGAAAGTTTGTCAGTTACTTGCCGAAGGGCGGTGGTTCTCTCCGGGTTCTCCGGCTTCCTCCACCAACCAAACTGACTGTCACCATATGAGTGAGACAAACTTGAGTGTGACATTAAGCCAAATCCCCCTCCCCTCACATGAATCTTTTAATGTAAACATGAATGATGCTGCCTATAAAGGACTCAAAATATAATGGAATCGTAATTAGTACTTTACAAAACCGTTTCAATGATATTTGAAGCCGGGCTATAATGTTTTGAACGCTGGTTTGCTGCACAACACCTGCGGTAATTTAAATGTTCTACCAGCTTTCATAATATAAGCCAACAGTAAATCCCTGATGACTTACATCTTCTTGCATACTGTACCTTGAAGATCAATAATCGAAAACTTCAATTTTCCAGTTTTGGCCATAGCATTTCGGCCTGATGGGAATGAGGTTGCCATAGCAACTCTGGATGCACAGATAAGTTTCTGGAACCCACTGAATGCTGTGCAGACTGGTTCTATTGAAGGTCGACATGATATGGGGTATTCGAGAAAAGAGACTGATAAAATCACTGCCAAGAAATCCTCCTTTGGAAAGTAAGCCTCATATTGTACTTGATATTAAATAATCAAACAAACATGATTGTAACAAAACTGAAAATTGTTAAATCACCATATTAGATGTAATAGCCTAACAGAGACATCATATAAGGTTGTTTGGTCAGACTTGTATTTTCTTTGATAAAGCTGATCTAGATGTAATCCAGACTTGAAGATTAATATATCATGCAAAGAATGGGAGAGATTTTTGCAACATTCATTGCACAAATGATCAGATGTGAAGCATATTAAATGTGTTATATTCTGATTTTGATTTGATTTCAGAGCTTTCAACTCTATATGTTACACTGCTGATGGGAAGTGTTTATTGTGTGCTGGGAGGTCTAAGAACGTCTGTATCTACTCCGTGGCTGATCAGATACTCATGAAAAAGTTTGAAATCTCCTGTAACCTATCATTTGATGGCATGCAGGTAGGATGCTATGTTTGATGGCAATACAGATAGGACATTATGTTCCAAACCACAAACTACTTTAATTTGACTCAGATATAATGAAGACATTTATTTCACATTGAACAGTTTACTGAATTTAGTTGGATATTGTATGGTATGGATATGATGGGATATCCACATATGATGTACCAGAAATGGGAAAAATAGTTAGAAATTATCTGTTCACTTGAAATTTGAGGAGATAAAAAAATTCAGCTTTAATTGAGAATTTTTTTTTGCACAAATCCACCACATGTATTTCACTTGTGCTGTCATTCTCTTTAGCTTAAAAGTGCACATTTTATATCAAGACACCTTATACCTACCTTACTGTTGGGGTGATTCTAAACCTCTTATACCAAATTGCCAGGAAAAAACGGACACCCACCTCCAGGGCCTCCATCAACTCCGGCGATCTTGACCGCTCTAAGTTCCCGCCAAAAACTCAAGACCTCCAGTTTGATTACTAGCACGATCAAACCCACACGTGAAATTTCTATGCTCCTCAACTAAGGAGATTCATATACATTCATTGGATTTACTCGTGCTCTCAAGCCTCGCGTATTGGTCCGTGAGTTTTTACATTTATGTATTTTCTCATTATGCCGAATTTCTTACCGCATTTCATTGTATATTGTAAAATATGTACAGTAGAAATCCTCAGTGTATTGGGATCGCTCAGTTTTGGCGCTCGCCATTCTGTAAACAGCATATCGGGTCTATGCTTTCACTATGGGATTATTCTGCTCTGCAATCGAGAATAATATATACGTTGTTTTATTGTAAATCGTATACCATTGTGATCAATGTGTTAAATGTCATGGCACGACAAGCTATGGTATGACTCAGAATTGGCTTTTACGATCATAGGTTACGTTGTGCTTTACTGATATGGTAATGGACTCTTGTTGACATGTTGCTAGGCATCCATTTTGACCAGCAGCACACCTCTCTCGAGGTAGTGCATCGGGGTCATAGAGTCCATTGCATTCTTTCGCTCCAATACTATATACAGTTGATGTATATATGGTATACCATATTTATCAACTATACGTTTGCACATGTATAGTAGTTCAACATGTGGTGCTGCAAAGGTATTACAGTACAAGTGGGGCTATACTGATACCTATACAATGAATCACTATTCATTGTCTGCGCATTACAGTGTTCTACGCTTGATTTTTACGAATGGACAGTTACGATGGGATCCATCTCTTATTATAATACCAAGAAACTGAGACTTTCTTTGAATGAGCTCGTTTCTGTACACATAGTGGCATCTATGATGTTGTGGTGGTATTATTATACATGAGGTCCGTAGTACACTAAGAGAGGACTACACCTGTGCAGGATCGTTCTATAAGCCCAGAGCTGGCACTGTGGGTAGTTATAAGCTCTGTACGATATGATTTATTGACACTAATTTAATCATATCTATATTTTTCAGAATTATGTCTGACTCGAATAAATCTGGAAAAGCGTCCCCGTCCAGTTGCTCAAAATGTCATCAATGGTCGGTCAAAGGTACCATTGGGCATGAGTGCTCGAAATGCTCGCAGTGCATGGAAGGGAATAGGTGTGAGGTGTGCTCTGCCTGGCCGGAGGACGTCTTTCAGCGCTGGCTGTTAGTGCGTTCCCGGTCCTTGGCGGCACTACCGACCGTGAACCCCATGGTACTTCCGGTTTGGGTCTTCCTGCGGTATCCCTACCTGTAGGAAGGTTTATACCCGAATCGGAACTGGATGCACGTTTTGCGGAGCTTTATCGTGCTCTGGGCCTGTCCCAGGGCGCGATGGCTGGCAGCGAAACTGGCACACCGGTGTTCGTGGTCCCCCATATAGGGAGCGCCATGTTGGGAAAGCCACCTGCTAATTCTTCGACCAAGAAACGCAGGTCGCGCAAGTCGAAGGTGCGAGCCAAGACTTCGCGTGGCCCATCTGAAACTCTTGTAGTCCAATCCAAGCCGTTGAGCGCTCCTACGACTCTAGTCGTTAATCAGACACCGTCTGACCCTTCTCGTGGTCCGACGGGAGATGGTATGGATGGGGACACAACTGTGCTCGACGGGATGGCCAAGTCCACCAGCCTAGCCGAGTTTGAGGTCGAGCAATCTACGGCCGACGCGGACCCTCCGGTCCGTGTTGTGGCGTCGTACGGTGGCCGTGATCGCTCCGATGCCGGATTGCTAGCCCGTGATCGTGATCATGACTCCGTTCAACCGGGAACATCCGGCCTCGGCCGTGACGGTTACCCGTTGGACGGAGATCATATCCAATCCTCTTCATCCAGCTCCGTCATCGGCTCTATTGATGATCGGTTGCTTGAGGATATGGATATGGAGGTCGGTTCAACGTCCGGAGAGGACTCCGTCTCTCACGTCGACTTGAACCAGGAGCAAGTGGGTGCCATCGATGCGGCTCTTCTGCAGGCTGCCGCTCAACAGAAGATGCCGGAGGCCCACACCTCCTTACGCTCGGCCTAGGTCGTTAGCGTACGCTGCTGAAGTGTGCGGTGTCCCTCCGAACACTGAAGTGGCAAGAACCCGTTAAGCGATCGCTAACAGGACAGCCGCCGGCTCGCTGGCCGGAGCTACCCTCGTTAGGGCAAGATCCATTCGTGGATCAAGCTTTCGAAGTGCTTTCGGTGAGGCCGCAGGAAAGGGTAAGCGTTCCCTGCGTACGGCTCCACCCGGGTTCACTGAGCTCTTCAGAGGCCCTCCGTCCGAAGTCAAGCGGATGGAGTCGGCTTCGAAGGTTGGACAGCAGTCCGCCTTCTTCCTGAGCGGCAGACAACATCGGGAGGATCTTCATTGACTCTCAGGAGCTTGAGTCCATGATCAAGCAACACCAGACTCTTGCTAAGGGGAAACGCAAACCCAGCGTTTCCAAGCCCGCTGATTCTTTCTCCGGCTCTTCGAAGCCCAAGAAAGCCAGAAGAGGCTACCATGGCAAGGGGAAGGGTAAGAAAGGGTCTAACAACCTGTCTAAGCCCGCTGGTAAGGGTGGGAAGTGCGCCTGACAGGTCAGTGTGCGCTCCCCAACTGCCCAGGACACCAACCTCAAACTCAGCACGAGTTTGGCGGGGGCCTCACCGAACTCGGCACCGTGTCGGTGCCTGGAGCTGCCGGTCGGAGGCCGTCTAGCGCACTTCACCTCTTGGTGGAATCGGTACAGCGCAGACAGCCTGGTAAGGCAGATTGTCGCGAAAGGATACCGAATGGAATGGAGCACTCCAAACCGTTTTCCTCCGCTGACAGGGACCCCACTGGTGACCCTGTTACCTCAAGACTCCCGTCAAATTTCTATTACATGGGACGAGATAACTTCCCTCCTCGCCAAAGTGGCTGTAGTAGAGGTGAAAGATCCAGCAACGGATCCGGGGTTTTACACCAGGATGTTTTTGGTGTCTAAGAAAACCGGGGGATGGCGACCGGTCCTCAATCTACAGCCCCTCAACCGTTACATTCTCATCGAGAGATTCTAGATGGAAACTCTTCGATCTGTACGGGCCGGCCTTCGGGTCGGCATGTGGGCCGCATCAATAGATTTGAAGGACGCCTACTTTCACGTACCGATCCATTCGAACTACAACAAGTATCTACGGTTCGCCATCGATGGCAAGATATTAGAATTCCAAGCATTACCGTTCGGAATTACATCTGCCCCGCGAGTTTTCACACGGGTAGTGGATGCCCGATATATACGGAGGTGTGGTGTGGATATCAGCACCTACATTGACGATTGGTTGGTCAAGGGACCGTCGGAAATGGCAGTCGCCTATGCGATCAGGTTGACACTATTCCATGCACTTCTCAGCGGCTGGATAGTCAACGTACCCAAGTCAGCGCTGACCCCATCACAGTTGTTCATACACCTGGGGGTTCAGTTCGATCTCCGGATCGAGCGGGTTCGGCCTTCGCCGGCTGCCCTAGATCTGCTGGAGGAGATGCTCGCGGTGTTCTTCACCTGCCGAGCTCTCCCGGCGAGAGAGTTCTTGCAACTTCTGGGTTGACTGGTCAGTCTGGGAGAAGTGGTCAACTACGGTCCACTTAGACGCAGACCCATACAAATGTACCTAATGTCCACAGAGCACAGGTCATTTGAACCAACCAATCCCGATAGACTGGAATCTATTATCAGCCCTCGGCTGGTGGCGGAACTGGGACAACCTCATCACGGGGGCCTCGTTGCATCCGCCGGAATCGAGTCTAGTCCTATTTACGGACGCCTCCATGGACGGCTGGAGAGCACATATGGACGAGAACCTGGCACAAGAAATGTGGACTGGAAAAGACTTGGCATATCAATCTCTTGGAGATGAGAGCAGTCCTCCTAGCGTTGAAACGGTTTCTCCCGCTCGTGCGGGAGAAAGTTGTTCTGGTAAGGTTGGGCAGCTCAACAGTGGTCGCATACATAAACAAGCAGGGAGGGACCAGATCATGACCTGGAAGGTATTCCAGTGGTGCATCATGCATCAGGTGACCCTGCGAGCAGCGCATATTCCAGGGATACGGAACGTGCTTGCGGACTCTCTGTCTCGTCAACAGAGAGTTCGTCCGACCGAATGGCAGCTGAACGACTTGGTACTCAGACAAGTCTTCTTTCAGTGGTCGACTCCTCATGTAGACCTATTTGCCACGAAGGACAACAAAAAGCTCCCAGTATATGTGAGCCCATTTCCGGATCCATCGGCGCACACCGTAGATGCACTAGCGAATGTACGCTTACGCGTATCCTCCGACCATACTAATTCCGATGGTTCTAAAAAAGATCGAGAGCGAGATTTGCAGAGTCATTCTAATCGCTCCTTTCTGGCCAACACGATCGTGGTTCACAAGTCTCCTCAATCTTGTCGTAGACTACCCACGCATTCTGCCGGACAGTCCAGATCTCCTCACAATGCCAGGGGCGTCGAGTTCACGACAATCCAGCAATGTTCAAATTAACTGCATGGAATCTGTCATCGAATCTCGATGTCAGGAGGGCTTTTCTCAACAAGCTGCCAATCTCATGGCACAATGTAGAAGGCCCTCCACCAGACGGGTTTATAACTCTAAACTCAGTCTGTTCTCGGAGTGGTGGGAGAGAAACTATAAGAATCCCTCTCAAACAACTCCGGGAGAACAGTTGAACTTCTTCGTATTCTTATACGGAGAAAAGGGACTACAACCAGTCACAATATCTGGTTACTGGTCTGCCCTAGCGACAATCCACCCTGGTTTTCGAGACGGGTCTAAGATTATGCAGAGCAAACCATTAGATGACCTGATCAAAGGCATGTTCCACCTACGACCTCGGGTGAAGAAAATGCCTCCTGCATGGAATCTCGAATTGGTCCTAAATGCACTTACGAGACCACCTTTCGAGCCCATGGGTCAGGCCAGCCTTAAGATCTTGACACTTAAGACTGTAATTCTCGTCGCTGTGGCGTCCGCTCGACAGAGATCTGAGATCCATACTCTCTCCGCTGAGAAAAATCGCTTATGTTTTACGGGCGAAGGTCTGCTACTTCAACCGCGGGCTGACTTTGTGTCAAAAATGGAGACTATCAAACATGGTGCAAAACCCTTGGTTTTAGCTGACCTAGGTAAGTTTTCTCCTAACGATAAATTCTTATGTCCGGTGCGTGCTGCGAAGTACTATATCGAAGCTACCAAACACCTTCGAACTTCAGACAATCATTTGTGGATTACCCATCAGATCAATAACCACAAACCGGCTTCCAAAGACACCATCGCTCGATGGATTGTTGAAACCATTCAGATGGTCTATGCAGCTGCCCAGACTAAAGAATTTGTTTTCGCCAAAGCCCATGAGACCAGAGTGGTAGCCACTTCGGAAGCGTTATTTAAGGGAGCTTCACTTAGTGACATCATGGACGTTGCTCAGTGGAGATCTGAGGCTACTTTCATCAAGTATTATCTCCTGGACCCTTCTACGTTGACAGCTATCATTGAAATGGCTACTTTCACTAAAAGGCTGAGCAATGCCGTGCATACTATTCCGGTACCTTCCGTTAGAAAGCGCGTTTCGAGCACTCATGTCCAAAGGGACCCGTCCGACGCTGATGCATCCTCTGGAAACAGGCTTTGGCCGGAGTCAAGAAAGCATTAAGTGAGTATGTCACATTCATCACAGATAATGTTTACCCTTTGTAATTTGGCTCGATTTATTAGGATTTTCCCTAGCAGGTGTACCAAAAGAAAGCTCGGACTTTCATCAGGGTGGTGCCCCCCTCGAGTTATCAGGTAACGGAGAGGCCTGGGTTACATATCAATGATGGCCTTTTCGCTCTCAAATTGATACAGTTATCTATGTTTTGTCTTTGGTTAGCTGATCCGCCAGGGTTCCCACACAGTATTGCATAATATTAAATATTATGCACAAGGTAAGTATAAGGTGTCTTGATATAAAATGACAAGGGTTTTTGTAACCCCCCATTTTATGAAAGACCCTTATACTTACCTTGCGATCCCGCCTCCCACCCACGCTGTTAATCAAAGACTGAGGGAGGTACATAAATGTTCTTGCTTTTTTAAATGCAATGTTTATTATAGAATCAAACTGAGGTCTTAAGTTTTTGGCGGGAACTTAGAGTGGTCAAGGTCGCCGGAGTTGATGGAAGCCCTGGAGGGGCTTTCCGTTTTTTCTGGCAATTGGTTTAAGAGGTTTAGAATCACCCCAACAGTATTGCATAATATTAAATATTATGCACAAGGTAAGTATAAGGGTCTTTTATAAAATGGGGGGTTACAAAAACTCTTCTCATTTTACCGAAGAAAACACATGACCAATGTCTTGGACGATGTTTTTCCCCAAACAAGGAACATAATTGCTCTTTGTGTCGAGATATACCAAGGTATTCTTGAGTAAAAAGATTTGAAGCTGACATTAAATTCCAGAATGATGAAAACTTGTATATACTAGCATATTATCCATTCTGTACACCTTTCTCACCCCACTACAGTTGCCCCCTTACAGTCACAGTGCACTATCTCAGTCACCCCCCCCTAGTCATAGAGCACCATCTCAGTCAGCCCCGTAAAGTCACAGGGCACCATCTCATTCAACCCCCTACAGTCACAAGACACCATCTCATTCACCCCCTAAAGTCACAAGAAACCATCTCTGTCGTTCTCATCTCGGTTTTCACTTACACCAAATATGCCTTGATTAGAAATCACTGCACATACACATTCTCTCTTCATAACTTTTGATGTAGGCATAGACTCAAAATGTGCATTCTCTCTTCACAACATTTAACCTAGGCATAGACACAAACAATGTCTTGTGTCCTCGTCTAGTACCAGTTTGGATATTTGTACATTGCAGCAATTTCTAGACAAGAAAAAGATGACAGAATGGGGGAGCCTTTCACTGGTGGACCAGGGTCAAGGTGATGATGAGGAGGGCAGACCAGTCTCCTTACCTGGGGTCAAGTCAGGGGACATGAGTTCACGACACTGGAAACCTCAAGTCAGGGTATCTGCTATACAGTTCTCCCCAACAGGTAAGTAATGAATTAATGTCAAAAGTACAATGCTGGAGAATCACAGCTGATATAATCAATTAGTCATCAGTCAAATTAAGATGAAAATTGGTAAATTGTTGGAAAAGTGCAAGAACATGTGTGTAATTTTAGCATCATGCAGAATGTTTTTAGTTATATAAACCAATCTCATTTTGGATATTGCAAAATCTGGCTTCCAATCTTTCGTCCTTATTACCTCTTCTCAAACAGCAATTCATAGAATAGGTGCCATAGAATACAACTGTTCCTGGTTTTCTCCTAAAATATATGTTTTTAATTTCACTGCATTTAAATTGTAGGGCGAGCATGGGCAGCTACAACAACAGAAGGTCTTTTGATATACTCCCTAGATTATAATTTGGTGTTTGACCCATTCCAGTTAGAAATGGATATCACTCCAGTAAATGTGAAGAAGACCTTAGCCAAGGGGGACTACTCCACTGCCCTTATGTTGAGTTTTCGCCTTAATGAACAGAATCTCATTCAGGAAGTCACAGAAAACATCCCAGTCAGTGACAGTGAGTACATGGTACATGAATATTGAGATAAACAGTGAATTCACATGTATGATATTTTTATACACCCGTTGTAAGATGAAGTCATATAATGCAATAGCGAGTGATACCCATCTATCTGTCTGTTAACTTCTCATGTTTCTGTGATATCTTCAGTTCCCGGTCATCTATTGGTTATACTTTGGGTATACGTTACCCATGAGGCAAAGAGATACCCTATTCATTTGGCCATGGTCATGGTCTGACACTGTGACCTTAAGAAACAGTAAATCATTGAAAATTGTTATGTTTATGCTATAAATACATGATGGGGATTGTGATGGCGAAGAAGAAACCTATTTATTTTTAGGCATATCAGTCATGTGAGATGAAGTGACGTGAATTTACAAGATTTCCAGTGGTGGCAAGTGGTTGTCCATTGTTCCATATGCTAACATGTCAAGTCACGTTGAGAAGTGGTATCTTCTCTTACATCAACTTTGTACCGATATTTACTCTTCAGTCAATTTTGGTTGACGGCAAGGGTATTGTCTGCTTGGTCCACCCATCTGTCTGTCCCTCTAGCTTTTCAACACAATATCTCTTGAGGGATTAGATCCAGACTTTCAAGTTCATAAAACGTATGCAACAGAAGCCTAGTGAAGTTTGACTGACCTTGACCTATTTTATCTAGGTCAAATTCTAGTTTTTGTGAAGGATTACATCTAGGCGCTCCAAATTTATAGTGCATCTGGTGATTGATTAGTAGGTTTTCCAATTTGACTGACGGTGACCTATTTTATCAAGGTCAAACTCTAGTTATTGCAATATCCCAAGGGATCATTGTACACTTATAAAACATAATAGATATTTCAAGGGATCATGGCTCGTCTAGCCAAATTCACACTGCATCACATACGCACCGGACGATTGATTAGAAGTTTATTCAAGTTGACTGACCTCATTTGATTTAGCATGCATTGGGTTCAAGGATGGACCTTCCTTCACAATTCATGAAGTTGATCTGGAATTCTCATTACAGTTGAGCTTGTGATACAGATTTTGCCTGATGCTTATGTGGACAAAATGCTGGGATTTGTGGCTTCACACATTGAATCCTCAGCTCATATGGAATTCTATCTTCTGTGGATACAAAAACTTCTGTATGTCCATGGACCAAAGTTAAAACAGAGGTCACAGTCTATCATGTCTACGCTGAGGACACTTCAGAAGAATGTCACTAGAAAATATGAAGATTTGGGTAAAATGTAAGTATCTGCATAAATGTGATATGTGAACTGTTTTAATGTGTTAAACTGGACTGCAGGAAATATCAAGATTGCATATATGCTATGATGTACAAAGGTCAATAAAACCAGAATGGAGCCTTCACATCATATGGTAATGTCTCTAATATTTCAATCACAGGAAGTGAAATTTCCCACCATGAAATATGGGATGATCAAGTTTAACAAACAGCAACTTGAAAAAATTGGTCAAAATCATGCATAAAATCCATTATTTCTTTGTTATTTCAATGATTTTAGAGGGTGAACAAATTTTTAGAACAGCTGACTGGATTTTGCCGTAAAATTGGGGGTAATTGAATTGCGTTAGGGGGGGTGAATTATTAGAAGGATTACTGTATGTACATTGTGTCAAATCTCTTTGATGGCATACAAATAGTTCCATGTTGAAGTTCTAACCAGTATGAACCTGATAGTTTTTTTTATGCATAATTTGTGATTGCATAAACTACGTAACTGATGTTTTCATATTTCTTTCAGATGTGATCATAACAAATATGGCCTCCAATACATATTGTCTCTGTCTGAAATGAAGAGAAAGAAACCACCTGAGGATAGAGAAATAGCAGTGAGTGTGATAGAAGATTCAGAGGACAGTTGGGATGGAGACAGTGTAAACAGTGAAAGTTTGGACACTGACTTTTTGATCTCGTGACACAATTGAATTATTGATGCGGCCAGAAAACCATATAATAATCATCACTCTCATCCGACAACTTGTTTGAAAGTACATGTCCCAGAAAAAGAAGTAGCCAATTGCAGGACCAGGTTAACTGATTGAACATATGACCACAGCTGAACTGATGTCACATCTGAACAAGTGACACATCTGAGACAATGTGGCGATATACTGGTACTCTGTGACTGCCCTTGATGCATATTCTACATCATAATGTTAGGAATTTCTTAAATATTAAATCTACTGAACATCTAATATAAATTCCATATTTTTGTAAGCATGCATATCATAATATCAGCAAAAACCCAAACTCCTAATCGGGATCAAAGCAGCTTAATTCCAAGGTGAGGAGATAAATGGGTTTATTATATGACTAGCAGTGATTCCTTCATTTGATTAGTCCATTGAACGTCACGTGATATCTCACAAAAAGTT
Organism: Hanleya hanleyi; assembly: GCA_036873755.1. Lineage (NCBI taxonomy): Eukaryota > Metazoa > Mollusca > Polyplacophora > Lepidopleurida > Hanleyidae > Hanleya > Hanleya hanleyi. The sequence goes on along the minus strand of JAVTVY010030094.1, from coordinate 69,919 downwards.
ATATTCACCGACCAAAATGTTGTATTCATGCACTGACCGGTAAATATGACTTTTGTTGACGTCACTGTCGAAGCCTATCACACGACTATCATCACTTCGAACACCTGTTGTGCGGCTGGCAGCAGTTGCATGATCAGACCTGACTATGGAGATATTCTCAATGAAAATAATCAGAATAGTCATAATTTTTCGTTGTGTATTCAATATGTACATTCAACGTCAAATACAAACCAATTGTGATTGTTTCATATAGTAAACCAATTATGTGATTCCAATTCAGTAAATACAAATACCAGAGGAAACCAATATTCACCTCGGCATTCGGGGTCGATGAATTTTGGTTTTCTTAGGGCCATAAAACATCATATTCACCTCATTGGAATCACATACTTGTATAATATTGGTCAAGTAAGACGAAGTGATGTGAAATTTCCAATATTGGCAAATTGGCCATTGTTGCATTTTCTAACATGTCAAGTCGCATTGAGAAGTGGTATATCCTCCTACATGAATTATATCCTGATAAAATGATAGGCTCACCAATTCCATTCCAGTCACATCACCAAGTCCAGTGCCTGGAGTCGTAATAGTGAGAATGATGAATGAAAGTAAAAGAACAGAATATCATTTGAATGCAGAGAGTTGGGAGTATGGAGGTTTGCATGAATGAAATGTTCACGGTGAAGGCAGCATTCATGTAAAATGCCCTATACTATGAGTGTACCACATAAACAATAGTAGCATCTGGTACATTGCAGTGGGTTGTGGGGATGATCAATACAGACCCACTTTACTGTATGTTTTCTGAGTACAGCTATATTGTGTTGAACACAACTTTTTGTTGATTATGTTGTTGATTAAATAATTCCTAAAACAAAATACACAATCTTGAATTTATTGTCTGCTTGGAGTGTTTTTTTTCTTGACATTTTCGCCTTACTAAGTGAAGGGGAGATATTGTGAGGGGGGGAAGAGGATACTGGAAATGATAAGGCTTTTGGTTTAGCAAATTCGAAAAAAACAAGAAAAATTCTGAAAAAAATATGGGGGTGGGTATTCCACCTGGGGGTTCAGCTATGGCACTACCCCTGGGGATTACAAGGGTGCTCCAATGTTAAAATCCCTATGATAGAGTTTTTCATTTAGCTGAAGCGCACATGTACATCTGTACATAGAAAGTTTGAAATATTAATTTTGTCCAAATTATGGCAAATGATATGAGTTTTTTGTTTCGCAAAATTGTACACGTAGGTCTTCTACATGTACACATGTACATGTACAAAGACAGTTTGCTGCAGTTGTCAGCTGTCAGTGGATGATTATGAAACTTATGATTAGAGGATGTACCGGTACTTGTGCTGTTTTTGAGATGAAATATCAATTTTTGTCCAAATTATAGCAATTGATTGAGTTTTTTTGTTCAGCAAAATTGTAGGCCTCCTACATACATAAGGCAGTTTGCTGCAGTTGTGAGATGTCATTGGGTGGTTATGAAACTTGGTACACATATTTTATATGATTAGAGGATGTGCCTGTATTTATGAGATGAAATATTAATTTTTGTTCACTTTGGAGGGTTTCATCTTTAGTAATCTGCCAATGATAATGTACATTCATGTACACCTGTACATGGAAAGTTTGCTGAAGCTGTCCACTTTCATTGGATGAGTTTGACAGGTGCTACACAAGTGTAATGTGATTCGAGGATGTGCATGTGCTATTTAAGAAATATGACCTGAAATATGAATTTTTGTCCAAATTATCGCAGTTTAGACTTTGTAAGTTTTCATGGATGGAATTTTTCAATGTTTTTGTTAGGCAAAAATTTGCTGCAGCTTCAGCAGGAGATCCTGCAAGATGAGATATTGGGGTTCTCAGAACGCTTGTTACCCCTTGGTTAAAATGCTGAAGGATTGTCGTCCTCTGTCTGTCTATCATTCTGTTGTACCATCTGTCTGTACATCATCAATGTTTCCACAATATCTCTTGAAATACAACTCATCAAATTCATACTACTGTTGCAGGTGGAAGTGGTCCAGATGCTTATTGAAGATGACGGACCATAACCTATTTTTCCGAGGTCAAAGTACACCATAAAAATGATTTTATTAACATGATACCTCATAAGGCTTAGAGCTAGCCATTCCATATGTAATGCCATATGTAATTCTGTTAGCACATTACTCTTGTAGATCAAAGATTATAGTCAAGCTCCTTATCTTTTCTGAATCCACACTACAGTTGCTTATGCTTATTGACCAGAATTTTATTGAACATGACTGACCAAGGCCAATTTTGAGGATCATATAATAGCAAATATATGTTGAAGCGTTAGAGCTAGCTCTTCTGGATTTATGCCATAGAGATAAATCTGCTTATTTACACCAACCTTTAGTTGTTGAGTGATTGTGCATACTGGGGATGATCAATCTTAACCTATTTGCAAGATCATTATTATCTGACAAATTTAGATACAATGCTGTTAAAAATGTCCCTTGAAAGATTATTGATTTACATAGCATATGTAACTTATTAAGGATGAGTGGCCTTGACTTCTCTCACAGCTACTTTCAAATAACCCATCTCATGAAAAACCCTTACTAGTCCTTACATACATGTATATTACACCACATAATCTTGTTATGCCAAACATAGAACAACAAAGAATTTCCTGGAACATTCTAGATGTTCACAGAACTTTCTTCACAGTACTAGTGTTTCATGTATTATACTATATACATGTATCCTTTCTCAAAAGTTCTATGCCAAAAATAGAATCAACAGTAAATGCAGAATAATTTCATTGTCATAGAATAAACATTACAAATTACTGCTGTCGCACTTCCACGTTGAAGAAAATTAACTAATGTATCTACACAATATAACAAAATGAATTACCATAGAAAATAAAGGAGGGCTAGAGTACACCTCTCCCTTAAAAAAAGTTTTCTTCACAAGATACTGGTAGGTGATGAATGAATGTAATTTACAATAAGTATGTTACATTAAATACTCTTGACAGTGCATCAGCAAGCATATTATTTCTAGCAATGTGTACAATTTTCAAAGCAGTTTGCTGTATCATCAGACTACAGGGAAACGATCATTGACTCGTGGTTTTAAATTTCTCCAACACCAATGGATTGTGATCAGTACACATAATCACATCACCAGAGCTGTTGATTACATATACTTCAGCATATTGCAAAGCCAATACCAGACTTCACATATCTTTGTTAATGGTGGAAGATGCCTGTTGGTGTTCAGTGAGTTTCTTGCGGTAATAACTCGAAGGTTTTTGTACCCCAGATTCATACTCTTGAAGTAATACTGTTCCAACCCCTATAGCGTTAGGATCTATTGCTATCTTGAATGGTTTAGAAGAGTTTGGAGCTGCTATTAAACAAAATAGTCTCAAAATCTGCTACTTTTTTGTGCTAAATTGTTGTAGAGGTGATTATATAGACTTGTTTTACATTTGTGTATGTTTTCAAACTGCCCAAGGTTGGAAATAGCAGCAGTAAAGTGCGACAATTTCATGCCCCTTTCAAAACGGCGAAAGCTGTGACTGCTTGACCTGTGACGTCACAACCTGATTACGATCTCGCTCAAATGCCTGTTGTGACGTCAAAATGTCAGCGACATCACGCTAGAACTCCCACAGTTGGGTGAATCTTTCGTAACAACGCCCAACGTCATAAACTATGACCTTTAGGGTGCAATCGTAATTAGGTTGTGACGTCATGCACCAGAGGTCACGGCTTCAATACGTTTTCCCCCACAAGTGTGCTATTCGTGTCCTAAAACCCACTTCGACAACATTATTCTAGAAAAAAATACTAATTTGTTGTTTGGAACACTACTGGGTATGTTTTAATGCAAAGTAGTATAGAGTCATTTGGTATAACCTTTAAGGTTTCATTCTTCAAAATCCGAGTAACTCCCTTTTAGAACTGGGAACGGGGATAATGTATTTGTCCTTGGCTTCAAGTGGTAGTACTTGACCTTGATCCACCTCATGATCCAGATAGATCACCTGGGCTTGAGCATAATCGCTTTTTTTTTGCAGATTTATCACAAAATTTGCCTCAGCAAGTCTGTCAAATAACTGCCCAAGATGCTTCAAATGGCCATCCAAGGTGTGACTATACATCATCAATTTATGCAAAACAATGCTCCAGTCTGGTTTTGATCTGATTAATTTATCTTTGAAAAGTAGCAAGAGCATCCCAAAAGGCATGCTCTTGGACTGGTATGAAGCAGCTTGTGTTGCAAACGCAGATATTTTTTTAGTCCTGTCAGATAAAGGTACCTACCAGTAGCCTTCTAGCAAGTCTATTTTGGGCAACCTGACTTTTATTGTAGGAGTAGGATGGGAATCTGTGCACGTGACAGTGTTTACCTTACAGTAATTTATACAGGACCTTTGTGAACTATCTGATTTAGGTATGAGTACAATAGGTGAGCTCAGCTACTCTGGCTTTGCTCTATGACATGCTCTAGCATGTAGTTATCCTCTTCTCGTACCTAAGCTAACGTTTCAGGGTTAAACCTGTATGGGTCTTGTAGAATGGGTTAAACCTGTATGGGTCTTGTAAAATAGGCTGAGCCTCGCCTACAACCACATCATGAATAGCGAGAGGGGTACACCTGGCTTGTCAGAATATAATGAGTTGTATTCGTGGAGCAAATCCTTACTGTCTGCTCTCTGTTCAGAAAAATGATCCAGCTTATGGTCAAGATTCTCTAGAACCTCTTAAGTTAGAGTTTTGCTGCAAATGGTTCCATGTGAGACCCTCCCGAGTCACTCTCTACCTGATTAACTACATTGGCTGCCACAACCGACAGACGTGATTCATGTTCCTGGTATTTCTCGAACATGTTAATGTAACATACCCTCTGGGTTTTTCTCCGATCTACATAGTTGACTTCAGAAAATGTCTTCTCTATGTGATGAGGCCCACTAAATTTAGCTGTCAGTGGCTCACCTTGCAAAGTTAGTAAGACCAACACCTTTTCTTCAGGAATAAAAGTACGGGCCTTGGCCTTGGTGTCAAATTAGGTTTTCATGACTCCTGGGTTACCTCTCATGCCTTTTTGAGTCTTTCTCTGAAGGCAGGAACATAGTCCAAGAGGTTAGTCTCATCAACCTCACTAAGAAACCTCTCTATCATCTTTAATGTACCTCTGACCTCATATCCGTAAACTAGCTCAAGTGACCTAAAGCCTGTTGACTCACTGGGCATGTCCCTTGTAGCAAATGGAATAATGATATACCTTGGTCCCAACTGACCATGTACTCGAGAAGATTTCGGCATGTTCTTCAGTCTGGTGATATCGTTTTAAAGAATCATTTGACAATGATATGTTGTGAACTTTAGTTGTCTAATGACGAAAGCTTCCACTGCTGCCTTATTGTTTCAAAGGAACCGCCTGTGGAAATTTAGTGGTCACGTTCATGATCGACAGCAGGTATTTCTATCCAGACTTTGTCCTGGGTAGGGAACAGACACAATCTACCAAAACTTTTTTGAATTGTTCACCAGATGCCGGAATCGTCATCAATGGAGCTGGTTTTATAGATTGCTGAGGTTTTCTTTCCATCTGATATGTGTATCAGGTGCTACAGTAGTCCACAACAATTTGTGCCAGTAAAAATGTTGCGTAACTCTAGCCTGAGGCTTACTGTTGCCAAAAGGCCTGCTATCGGGATATCATGAATTGGAGCGATATGCACGAGTTGGGAAAAATTGACGACGTCCGGTGATTAAAAAGCAACCATGTGACTCTCAAGAAAGTATTTGTCGACACCTAAAATGAGACCCGTAAGATCTCATTCTGTTAGCCCGGGAGCACAATCAAACTGACCAACTTTCACCAGCTGAACTTACAGGTGGTCTCACTTCCTCCTTTATATACCCGACTTCACATAGAAACATTCAGGGACTTCCTGTGTTCAGTCATAAAGTACTCGGCAGTTGTCCGGACAGATGGCGACGATAACTATAGGGGTCACCAGATCCTGACCATTTTCACTATCCTTGCAATACTGACTCTGGCGCTGTGGCATGGACACCCCTAACAACATGGTTCAAAAACGACTCATTCCAGGGCCGCCATGCCTTGTGACATAGAGACGGTTAACTATGTAGACTCTTTCATTCTTATACTCTAACACCATCCTCCACACATACACCTATAGGTAGCCCTACGTGTGTGCAGTGTGCTGAACATAGCACTATTCTGATTGGTTAGTCCAAAAGAGGGTTGCTTAGGAGAGCAACACAGGAATGTGTGTCCACCATTTTATTATTCCCAATGTTACATTTTTCCCAAGCTAAGGAGTCGCACTGGGTAAGTTTGTCTTTGAGCGTCTGTCATATATTGGATCAAAGAGCGGCATTGCATCGGGCACCTCTTCTGCCATTATCTTCGAAGGAAGGGCTATTCTGCCAGTTCGATAACGAAAAATGTGACGGAAGTCACCATCTCCAAGCCCATTGGGACCGTGTTGGAGCGCTGTTTCTGAGCCTATATGCCAACGGATCCATGGTGTTGATCTGTACCGAATCCGTCTCCTGTGAGACACTACCCTATACCTTTAGGCTTTTGATTTTGAAGCCGTGCCCACATTCCCCGGCTGCTTTCCTCCTTTGCCGCTGGCCCATGGTGTAAGTGCATCTCTACAGATCGTCATCTGTTCTAAAGTGTTGGCTGGTAGACTCATACGGCGTAAGTTGTGCAGACGAGTAAATGAATTCAGGTTGGTCTTACTGGTGAGCATCTTGGCGTAGTGGTTGACAAGAGTGTCTGGTGAAAGTAATCAGAATGCTCCCTTTATAGTGCTAGCTGGAGTGGGTAGTACCATCGTTTCAACCCCGTCTGCCCACAATGAACATATTTGCCACGAATGAAAGGTGGACGGATGGGCTCCTGGATACTGGGATTACTCTCTAAGGGCTCTTCGACTTGTGGTGGCAGATCGACCTACATGGGCTCGGGCACTGAATCGTCGGATCTCGAGTGAGTGATGAGAAGTGACCTGATCCTTGGATGACATGTTGATGACGGCTGGGATGTTCAACAACTTGACCACACTCCACACATGAATGTGAGTGCATGTTTGCGTCGATGTGAACTATTGAGTTGAATAAATGACTTCGAGCAGGTTGTACAAGTGAACATTTTGTGGTTGAACGCCGCCATGTTGCCTGTGGGATGACGTGACTCATGACGTTAGCATTCAGGGCAACGCCACGGCTAACGCTTGGTCCAGGGACGTTCCAACTACGGACATTTGAATATCTCTGGGTCAGAGTTTTAATTCGAGGAAAAAACTGGCGCGGCAAATCCCACGGGGGTAATTCCTAAAAGTAAATTGGTTTAGGTTATCCAAGCCAACTGCAGAATTTCTTCCCCAAGTTTTTCAACTGAGACGTGCCCGATTTATTTCGGGCAAAATTTGAAGCTGAGCGGTAAAATAAAAGAGCGTTCTCTGCAATCGTCCAGTGGTTTGAGTTGAACGACAAAGTTCGTAAACATTTCCATGATTGCACTCAAACTACTAAAATCAACTATAACGTCAGTGAATTTACACGATAAACCTTAAATCTCCATGACGTTGTGACGTTTTTAGATGAGTATACACTCACTTCCGCTCATCTAAAAACGTCACGCAGTGGTGCAATGGCGGCACCCAGTGCACGCCGTGGCTAGCAACAAAATATTCAATGTTTCTTTTATTTCTCATTCTATCAACATAAGTTTTATATAATAAGGTTTGAAATACGATTGCTGATGAATATAGTCGCACTCAAACATAAGGTAAGTACTCCGTTAAGGTGACTCTTGTCTCAAAGCACTTGCGTCGATTACTCCTCCGGCTTCATTTTGACAAGTATTTGTAATAAATGTGAGCTTCAGCAGATGAATTTCAAAATTAGATAGAATTCATTTTTTCAACAGCTCGTATTTCATCGTAATCAGCGATGATGAACGCTATTGAATATTGCAAATGTGTGACTTCACCCAATATAAATTATACTGACCCCTTGTATTTCTGTATTGGGTCACTGACAAACCGTGTAACTAATAGTATGAATAGGTGTACATTATGTGAATGTGGACTTGGATATTATAGATTTGAATGTGGAAATGTGTATGTGGCATTTTTGACGTGGAAATGTGGATGTAAATTTTGTAGATGTTGATATTATATAGATGTGTAAATATCGGGAGCTGCCTCGTTCTTTTTATTTCGTATATATTTATGCATTAGTGTGGATTTTATAGAAATGGTTCATGGATGGGAGAGTCTAGTAATGTACATTTCATTCAAATATCATTATGAATTGATAAATAAAATATGTATCATGTTATATTTTAATTCCACACTCTCTTCATATATTTCACTGATTTCTGTTGGTTTGGACATTGGTATGAGAGTATATGTTGTCACTGATCCCTGATACCTTTTCGCCTATCCCCTGTGATGTAGGAGACTCATTTTTCCACTACTCAAGGGAAGTTCTTCATGCAAGGATCTTCAAACCGGGAACACCGTGTGAAATACAGCTTGTTGGATAGCTTTTCCAGGTTTAACAAGGTTCTCTACATCTAGTCACCTATTGTGTTCTCCTTACATGGCGAATAGGCCCTGCTAGAAGTTCGAACTTGAAGATATTGCCAATATTCATTAGGGCAAGCATAATGGTACCTTCTAATGGGGATGTGAAGCAGACTCATCCGTTGTAGGACTTGATCACTAGGCCTAAATGTCTGTCTCGTATTTCTATTGTAAAAAGATTTCTGCCTCTTCACACCCTGCATACCAAACGGCTACTCCAACTTCTGCCGGAGGGTGAACTTCCGCCGGAGGGAAATTACAAATTTGAGAAGCTAAGTAAGTTTAGATTTTTCATTTTTTGGTAGTTTTCACGTATTTACTACTCGAAAATTTAATGAGAAAATGTTCTCAAGGGGACGTGTTAGCAATTCGTGTGAAATTTTCAACTCGTCCAATTCATTTTATCTGACATTAAGAGCTATATTGCAACATAACAGTGATTAGATGCTTAAAAACTCATCTATTTGTGTATCATCCGCCAAATAAGTTATAGATATATGAAGAATAGTTCCTTAACAGCAGGCTAATAGCTTGTAGTTTCAAATAGTTCAAACTACTTCGGTCAAAACTAAGTTTTTCTAGCTCCTGCATGTTCGTATATGGTACAAATACCGCCGGAGGAGCATGTCTCCAAGATATGATTACCGCCGGAGGATCTAATCTTTAATTGCGTTTGTCTATCAGGGGCGTCACTAGGATTTCAAAGGGGGGGTGCGAATGTTTTCAATTTCCAAGAGCGGATCTAGCGAAAGTTCATAGGGGGGGTCAACTATCGCAGCCCAACAGGCGAGGGTCCAGGGGCCGCATAGGCCCCGGAAGCTCCGGGGTCCAAGATCTCCGGAGATGCGTTCTAAGCGTTTTCCCGGATATAAATCTGAACATAATGTATGCAGATTTATGGTTCTATTTTCACATTTGTTTCGCATTTATAAGCACACATCGATGTTGAAAAAACACACATCGTGTCCAGGCATAAATTGGACTTTCTAGTTATATTTAATACATACAAAATGATGACCTTTACGTCATGGAACATTAGAAAGCAATACGCTGATTTACACAAAGGTTAAATAAGCGAATCCTGTCAGACCAACAGGCGATGGTCCAGGGGCCGCCTAATCCCCGGAAGCTCCGGAGTACTAGGTTGCCGGAGATACCTTCTATGCATTTCCCGCAAATAAATTTGAAAATAATGTATGTAGATTTAAGGTTCTATTCTCACTTTTGCTTCCCATATTAGCACGCATCGATATTGAAAAATATCACACCTTATGCCGGACTTCAACTGACTTTCTGGTTTAACATAAAAAACAGGCCTATAACAAACTAAACCCCAACTTAAATAGTACGCTGACAAACCACATGAATAGATGATGGTTTACATAATCCACATTCGTTTATTCTACATTCATGCCCCCGACGGAAAATTTTGAATTTTACTCTTGATTTTCTGCATTTTAGCGTAGTTTAATGCTAAACTGGGGTTTGATATAAACATAACTTTCGTATTTTCATCTACGGGCAAAAAGGGGGGTGCGTTCGCACCACACGCACCATGGGTAGCGACGCCCATGTCTATGTACACGATCAGGCCACTTTACTATATGTTAACCATGCAGACATAGCCATGATCATCACTAATTTTATCCTCGACATTTACGTCCCATCGTGCCAACTCGTGTATTGGCCTATAGGGGTTCTCGTCAGCATTGTAATTTTCCGGTATCTATGGCGAATCTGTGTCAGAGTTTGTAACCCCCTAAACTGTCGGTGAAACAACGAAATTTCTGACAGTATGAGGTATGCAACCTGACACCGTGAGAATGTTGCGAATGTGTATCCGTCAGATACAGTCTAGTTATCGCAAAACAAGAGGTTTGGGGGTGTGGGCGGTGGTATTAGAGAGAAGTGTCGAAATATGGGGTCTCTATATATAACCCCATGCTGATGTGGATTTATATAAAGCATGGGGTTATATATAGAGACCCCATACTTCGACACTTCTCCCTAATACCACCGCCCACACCCCCAAACCTCTTGTTTTGCGGGCCTGTGGTATCGGATAATCCTCAAACACTTTTGAGAGCATTTATTTAGAGCACCATTAAGCGTTTCTGAACAAGAAGTACCGTAACAGATAACAATTTCTGAGATTATTGAATTGTTTAAACTACACGATTTATGGATAAATTAGGTAATAAAGATAGGATTTGGTTCGACCCTACCAACGACAGTGAGTAGATTGGGTCTGATTTTAGTTAGACTAGGGGCCGGCTAGGCTGGGTTTCTAGACGGCTGGAGACGCATTCTGGCCAATTTCCGATGGATAAAATCGCAAATCATCTCTCAGTTATCGCTCGTCTTTTGTTAGTTTTTGTGCTTTTCTGTGAGGGTTCCTCGAATTGTTTTTGAAAATTTAAACGTGAAAATGGTGCGTTCTGTTAGATACTCCGACGGTAACTGTATCATATTATTATTGACTCAGATCCCACTCCGCCGTATGTTGTATCAGCACTTCCACACAGGTCATATTCATGCATCTTAAAAGCATCGAAATTCTTCTTTTTCACATATAAATATCATCTTACCATTAAAAGGCAACCTCGTTTTACATAACGATCGTAGGTATCTTCTTGATTAATTAGATAAAATGCATATTTGATGTAGTTTTTCTAAGAAAGGTTTCTATATTCGGCTTCTAATGGATGTAATTGTCTATTTAGAATTATCCCGTTCTCAAAAACATGTCAGCTAGTTAAATAAACGTACCATCTAACGGCTGAGACAATATGATATTGTTGATAGGGGGTATGGTTCTGACATATCAACGTAAAAATCAACACGTCCTACCATTTTTCACGCCCGTCCCTCTGGCGGAATTTGGAGCAGCCGTTTGGTATGCAGGGTGTGCTCTTGCATATATAGAACATTATTCCCCTCCCCTCCCCCAAAAACAACAATGAAACGTTGCACAGTATCCAGACTCATCTGTATTGATTCCAAAAATGTTTCCATTAATATCAGAGTAGTATAAGTATTGATCCCAAAATTTAAAAAAATGTTTCCATTAATATCAGAGTAGTATAGAAAGGACCAATTGGGCCTTATTTTGCCGGGGAAGGTAACTCTTTGTGGCGCCAGGTGACACATTTCGTGGAGGTCACAGAGGTCAAGTGCACTATAGTTCCGGCACTTCCGGTCTCTATGTGGTATGTATTCCTCCGCGGTGATGCGGTCTGGCTGTGATGCGGGGAAAAAGCCTCCGCGGACAGAAAGTAGTCCCAAATAAGTGGATTTTCGTCAGAATCATCGGGAATGTTCGGCAATCTTCAGGGGCGAGAGGCGCCTTAAGTGGACCGATTGGGTCGAGTGAGGTGTATGTAAAAGTTTCTCCAGAAAAAAATATAAAAAGCGGAACACGGACTTTATCCCTACAATAGGGGAAAACCCCTATCAACCATATCCAAAAGGGCTAATATCGGTCCCCCGGGCTTATCGGGGCCTGCCTATCAAGTCATGGGTGGGTGCATGTAAAATGAGGATTTGTCCCCGAAAATATAAAAAAGCGGAACACGGACTTTACCCCTACAATAGGGGAATGATTCGCACATTTGCATCTATACGAGAAAATGACTGTACGGGGAATGGGGGTGGTCATTTTTTCGTGCATTTTACTATGGGTTGTTTGGTATTGTTTTTCACGTCTCGCCACGTAAAACACGATGGGAGGGGTCTCGAAGTTAAGCGGTGAAAATTTTCAAAAAGTTCACGGGAGGTCTGGATAGGCCCATACTGGCTCAGTGGAGAGGTCCATACTGGACAATTCACACATGTTCATTGTGGTATGGGTTGCTTGGTCTTGTTTTTCACGTCTCGCGACGTAAAACACGATGGGAGGGGTCTCGAAGTTAAGCGGTGAAATTTTTCGAGAAGTTCACGGAGGTCTGGATAGGCCCATACTGGCTCAGTGGATAGGTCCATACTGGGCAATTCACACATGTTTATTGCGGTATGGGTTATTTCGTCTTGTCTTTCACCTCTCACCACGTAGAACACGATGGGAGGGGTCTCGAAGTTAAGCGGTGGTTTTTTTTCGAAAAGTTCACGAAGGTCTGGATAGGCCCATGTACTGGCTCAGTGGGTAGGTCCATACTGGGCAATTCACACATGTTCATTGCGGTATGGGTTGTTTGGTCTTGTTTTTTCTCGTCTCGGGCTATAGAACACGATGGGAGGGGTCTAGAAGTTAAGCGGTGAAATTGTTCGAAAAGTTCACGAAGGTCTGGATAGGCCCATACTGGCTCAGTGGATAGGTCCATACTGGGCAATTCACACATGTTCATTGCGGTATGGGTTGTTTGGTCTTGTTTTTCTTGTCTCCGGCTGTAGAAGATGATGGGGAGGGGGGAGGGGGTCGCGAAGTTAAGCGGAGAAATTTTTCGAAAAGTTCACGGAGGTCTGGATAGGCCGGGGGGATAGATCCATACTGGGCAATTCACACATGTTCATTGCGATATGGGTTGTTTGGTCTTGTTTTTCACGTCTCACCACGTAGAACACGATGGGCGGGGTCCCGAAGCTAAGCGGTGAATTTTTTTGAAAAAGTCACTGCGCGCATGCGTAATGGGTAAATAGTGCTGGGTGGACATTTTGGGGTCTAGGTGAGCCCCTAATGGTCCGATGGTGCCGTATGAGGTCTTATTTTGAAGCTCTCATGGAGGAGCATCCTACTGGACTAATGTATCGTCCGTTTTTAATATTCTGCGCTTGCGCAGTCTGGCTTTAGTATAGAAAGCAGGCATTTTGGGGGTGCGTGGGGGTGTGTTTGGGGTAGAGATGGACCGCTATTGGTACAAATGAGTCGTAGGATGTGTCAAAGTGAAGTATTTGTGGGGTAGTCAGAATGGCGTGTTTTTTATTGCAAGTTGCGTCAATCTGCGCATGTGCAGTCGGGTGTAGTAAGTAAAGTGGTCATTTTGGGGGTGCGTGGAGGTGTTTGGTGTAGAGATGGACCATCCTTGTTCCGAATGCGTCGTGTGTAGTAGCACAGTGAAGCAGTGGGGCAGTGAAGGAAGGTATTTGGTGTAGAGATGGACCATCCTTGGTCCGAATGCGTCCTGTTGGGAGTGCATTATACCATATCTTTGCTGTATTATACCATATCTGTCCTGCTAGAGATGGACCATCCTTGTTCCGAATGCGTCGTGTGGGGTGTCATCTTGTAGTTCTCGTGGTGCAGACCACGATTTGAGAGATGTTCACAGCATCTGTGACGTCATTGGTGATGTCATCAGTAGGAGTAGTAGCGAAAGTGGGCAATTTGGGGCAGTGAAGGAAGGTATTTGGTGTAAAGATGGACCATCCTTGCTCCGAATGCGTCCTGCGGGGTGTCATCTTGTAACCTTCGGGGTGGAGACCACGATTTCAGGGATGTCCACAGCATCTGTGACGTCATTCATGACGTCATCAGTACGAGTAGTAGCGAAAGAGGGCATTTTGGGGCAGTGAAGGAAGGTATTTGGTGTAGAGATTGACCATCCTTGGTCCGAATGCGTCCAGTTGGGAGTGCATTATACCATATCTTTGCTGTATTATACCATATCTGTGCTGTATTATACAATATCTGTCCTGTGTTATACCATATCTGTCCTGTATTGTACCATATATGTCCTGTGTTATACAATATATGTTCAGTTTTATACCAAATCTGTGCTGTATTATACAGTATCTGTGCTGTATTATACAATATCTGTCCTGTATTGTAACATTTATGTCCTGTACTATACAATATATGTTCCGTATTATACCATATCTGTCCAGTACTGTACCGAATCTCTGCTGTATTATACCATATCTGTCCTGTATTATACCATATCTGTTGTGTTATACAATATCTGTCCTGTATTATACCATATGCGTGCTGTATTATACAATATCTGTCCTGTATTATACCATATGTCCTGTATTATACCATATCTGTACTGTATTATACCATATCTGTCCTGTATTGTAACATTTATGTCCTGTACTATACAATATATGTTCCGTATTATACCATATCTGTCCAGTACTATACCGAATCTGTGCTGTATTATACCATATCTGTCCTGTATTATACGATATCTGTCCTGTATTAGACAATATCTTCCCTGTATTTAAGAAATAAATGTTAGCTTTCCGTCCTCTAACTGCTCAGATAATGGACGATAAAACGGAATTGGCTATTGTTTTCACACTGTCCATGTACATGTAATCTATCAATATGTACCCTGTCCATGTACATGGACTTGTGTACATGTTCCTTGTCCAAGTAAATGTGCTCTGTGCATGTCATTCTACATGTATTCTGTTCACGCCCATGTATACATACTCTGTTCAAGTCCATGTACATACTCTCTGTCCATATCGCTATATAGCTGAAATATTGCGGAATGCGATGTTAAACCTTAATTCTCTCTCCCTCTCTCAATGAACATGCACTCTGTACAATATCGCATGATGTAGATCGGTGAGAGAACAACAACAACAAGGATGACAGGTCAATCATTTTATTATCCCCTCCAGTACATCATACCCAAGCTGGGGGAGCCGCGTTGGGTATGTTTACAATACATGTGGCCTCTTGTCCAATCAGAGGCCGCCATTTGGCGCTGCATCTGTCATATTCGTTCTTGCCCGTTAGATGTATTCTCGGCTGCTCTTGTCGCATCAGAAGTCCCATTTCAGAAAGTTCCACCTTCGTCCATGTTCGCTCTCATCCGTTTTTGTTTTAATCGTCGTCGGGCAGGCCAGGATAATGTTGAAGACGATGGGGCGGTGGGGGGGGGGGGTCTCGAAGTTAAGCGGAGAAATTTTTCGAAAAGTTCACGGAGGTCTGGATAGGCCCATAGGCCCATACTGGCTCGGGGGATAGATCCATACTGGGCAATTCACACATGTTCATTGCGATATGGGTTGTTTGGTCTTGTTTTTCACGTCTCACCACGTAGAACACGATGTGCGGGGTCCCGAAGCTAAGCGGTGAATTTTTTTGAAAAAGTCACTGCGCGCATGCGTAGTGGGTAAGTAATGCTGGGTGGACGTTTTGGGGTCTAGGTGAGCCCCTAATGGTCCGATGGTGCCGTATGAGGTCTTATTTTGAAGCTCTCGAGATCTCATGGAGGAGCATCCTACTGGACTAATGTATCGTCCGTTTTTAATATTCTGCGCTTGCGCAGTCTGGCTTTAGTATAGAAAGCAGGCATTTTGGGGGTGCGTGGGGGTGTTTTTGGGGTAGAGATGGACCGCTATTGGTACAAATGAGTAGTAGGATGTATCAAAGTGAAGCTTTTGTGGGGTAGTCAGAATGGCGTGTTTTTTATTGCAAGTTGCGTCAATCTGCGCATGTGCAGTCGGGTGTAGTAAGTAAAGTGGTCATTTTGGGGGTGCGTGGAGGTGTTTGGTGTAGAGATGGACCATCCTTGTTCCGAATGCGTCGTGTGGGGTGTCATCTTGTAGTTCTCGTGGTGCAGACCACGATTTGAGAGATGTTCACAGCATCTGTGACGTCATTGGTGATGTCATCAGTAGGAGTAGTAGCCAAAGTGGGCATTTTGGGGCAGTGAAGGAAGGTATTTGGTGTAGAGATGGACCATCTTTGGTCCGAATGCGTCCTGTTGGGAGTGCATTTTACCATATCTGTACTGTATTATACCATATCTGTCCTGTATTGTAACATTTATGTCCTGTACTATACAATATATGTTCTGTATTATACCATATCTGTCCAGTATTATACCATATCTGTGCTGTATTATACAATATCTGTCCTGTGTTATACCATATCTGTCCTGTATTGTACATATATGTCCTGTATTATACAATATATGTTCAGTTTTATACCAAATCTGTGCTGTATTATACAGTATCTGTGCTGTATTATACAATATCTGTCCTGTATTATACAATATCTGTCCTGTGTTATACAATATCTGTCCTGTATTGTACCATATATGTCCTGTATTATGCAATATATATTCTGTATTATACCAAATCTGTGCTGTACTATACAGTATCTGTCATGTAGTATGTATTATACCAAATCTGTGCTGTATTATACCATATCTGTCCTGTATTGTACCATATGTCCTGTATTGTACAGTATGTCCTCTATTATACCATATCTGTCCTGCATTATACCATATCTGTGCTGTATTATACCATATCTGTCCTGTGTTTACAATATTTGTCATGTATTATACAATATCTGTCCTGTATTATACCATATCTGTCTTGTGTTATACAATATCTGTCCTGTGTTATACAATATCTGTCCTGTATTGTACCATATATGTCCTGTATTATACAATATATGTTCTGTTTTATACCAAATATGTGCTGTATTATACAGTATATGTCCTGTATTATACCAAATGTCTGCTGTATTATACCATATCTGCCCTGTATTGTACTATATATGTTGTGTATTATTCAATATTTGTCCTAAATTATACCATATCTGTCCCGCATTTTACCATATCTGTGCTGTATTATACCATATCTGTCCTGTGTTTACAACATTTGTCCTGTATTATACAATATCTGTCCTGTATTATACCATATCTGTGTTGTGTTATACAATATCTGTCCTGTATTATACCATATCTGTACTGTATTATACCATATCTGTCCTGTATTGTAACATTTATGTCCTGTACTATACAATATATGTTCCGTATTATACCATATCTGTCCAGTACTGTACCGAACCTGTGCTGTATTATACCATATCTGTCCTGTATTATACCATATCTGTTGTGTTATACAATATCTGTCCTGTATTATACCATATGCGTGCTGTAGTATACAATATCTGTCCTGTATTATACCATATCTGTCCTGTATTATACCATATCTGTACTGTATTATACCATATCTGTCCTGTATTGTAACATTTATGTCCTGTACTATACAATATATGTTCCGTATTATACCATATCTGTCCAGTACTGTACCGAACCTGTGCTGTATTATACCATATCTGTCCTGTATTATACCATATCTGTTGTGTTATACAATATCTGTCCTGTATTATACCATATGCGTGCTGTAGTATACAATATCTGTCCTGTATTATACCATATCTGTCCAGTATTATACGGAATCTGTGCTGTATTATACCATATCTGTCCTGTATTATACCATATCTGCCCTGTACTAGACAATATCTTCCCTGTATTTAAGAAATAAATGTTAGCTTTCCGTCCTCTAACTGCTCAGATAATGGACGGTAAAATGGAATTGCTATTGTTTTTACACTGTCCATGTAATCTATCAATATGTACCCTGTCCATGTACATGGACTTGTGTACATGTTCCTTGTCCAAGTAAATGTGCTCTGTGCATGTCATTCTACATGTATTCTGTTCACGCCCATGTATACATACTCTGTTCAAGTCCATGTACATACTCTCTGTCCATATCGCTATATAGCTGAAATATTGCGGAATGCGATGTTAAACCTTAATTCTCTCTCCCTCTCTCAATGAACATGCACTCTGTACAATATCGCATGATGTAGATCGGTGAGAGAACAACAACAACAAGGATGACAGGTCAATCACTTTATTATCCCCTCCAGTACATCATACCCAAGCTGGGGGAACCGCGTTGGATATGTTTACAATACATGTAGCCTCTTGTCCAATCAGAGGCCGCCATTTGGCGCTGCATCTGTCATATTCGTTCTTGCCCGTTAGATGTATTCTCGGCTGCTCTTGTCGCATCAGAAGTCCCATTTCAGAAAGTTCCACCTTCGGCCATGTTCGCTCTCATCCGTTTTTGTTCTAATCGTCGTCGGGCAGGCCAGGATAATGTTGAGGCAACATATCCTCAAATAGTTGTTTGCGCATTCTGAGTATCTATCAGTGCATGGGTGAATACATTCAGCCGAGGGGGTTGATCAGTTTAGCCACGAAGAACGTGACATTGGTCACCCTCTCCACTGTCCACTTGGTGTTTGGGCGTTGACGTTGTGCCCATTCCAAGGGATCCACAGTGTCCAGTTTCTCCAGCATCGTCTCCAGCGACGCCCGGTTAATGATGGTGAAAGGATGGTCGTACACTTGGTTGTTGGCACTGAAATAGAAATAGCGCAGTTGATCTGTCTCCTTATGCTGCAGCACATAACCAAACGCCAGATTTAATTTGAAGGCCGTAGCTTGGTCATTGAAGATGGCTTCCACGTATCTGCGTAGACGGGCGAGGTCGGTCAGTCGGAAATTGTAGATATCTTGAATAGGGCGATGACGGTGGGGAAAAGTGCCGTATCATGGGCCAATGGCGCTGATAACCTGATGTCACTCACTGGAGATCGCTAGGAACATTTATGGGCTCGTCCAGAAAATGTTCGTTGTTGTCAGGCGTATGACTCGAACCCGTAACGCTGGGGCCCGGTTGGATATCCAGGATCTTCTGAACTGTGGGTATAGGCGGTCTCTGCGTGATCGCATCACCAGTGGCGTTCGTCTCCCCGGGCTCATCTTCACTGGGTCTGACCCTCCTGGGTGCCTCTTTAGTGGGAAGTTTTTGCTCATGCCGTGGTGGCGGACCATGAATCAAATGCTGATGCCGTCTTAACTGACTGGGTCATTTGAAGAGTTGACCACATTCAACGTGGTGAGTGAGCGTTCATGGCGCCGTAAAGCATCTTCCCGATTAAATGACCGTGCGCAAGTTATACAAGTATACCGTGCGCCGTTGTGGATGGAGGACTCGTGCCGTCGCAAATCTTCTGTGCGAGTAAATGGCTTCAGGCAGGTCGAACAAGAAGACATGCCGGCTGCGTATCAGAAAACGCTGAACATTTGCCACTTCTATAAGCCCGCAGCCCACAAGAACTCTCCTACATTGTTCTTCCCACCAATCAGTGCATCGCTGTCCTGTACACTCGGGTGCGCACTTGCCACATGTCTAGCCCTATACATCATAGAGATATGCGGGCTGGGGAAGTAACAATCAGTGCCACCATAAGGCATTCACGACGTACACACCATAACATGTTAAAACTTGTAACAAAATGTATTATACCATATCTGTCCGGAATTATACCATATCTGTGCTGTATTATACCATATCTGTCCTGTGTTATACAATATCTGTCCTGTGTTATACAATATCTGTCCTGTATTGTACCATATATGTCCTGTATTATACAATATCTGTCCTGTATTATACCAAATCTGTCCTGTATTATACCATATCTGTCCTGTATTGTACCATATATGTCCTGTATTATACAATATATGTACTCTATTATACCATATCTGTCCCGTATTATACCATATCTCTGCTGTATTATACCATATCTGTCCTTTGTTTACAATATTTGTCATGTATTATACAATGATGAGGGGCACGTCTTCATTCGTATATGTGCAGACAGCTCCCGTGGGGCGGAGCTCGGCGATTTTACATCCGGGACCTTTTCAACATCCGGGTTTCCCAGTGGGTTTTTCCCGTCGTTCCTCCATCTTCCTTCCGGGTACTGTGGTTTTACATCCGGGTCCTCATCTTACATCCGGGGTTTTCCATGTTTACGGTCACGTGACCGGAAATGACCTTTAACCATTGACATGATGTAAAGGCCAAATTGACTCTATTGACCATTGACAGGCTAAATTGGTTCTTATTGACCTACTTTTGACAGGGGCGCCACCTGTCTTGTGACAACTTCCGGTTCCGGTCACATGACAGTAAACATGGAAAAACCCGTATGTAAGATGAGGACCCAGATGTAAAACCACAGTACCCGGATGGAAGATGGAGGAACGACGGAGAAAACCCACTGAGAAACCCGGATGTTGACAAGGTCCTGGATGTAAAATCGCCGAGCTCAGTCCCTCGGGAGCTACCACCACCATCGGGCGTTGACGGGCGTCAACGTTCTGTGGTGATGGTGGTGTCTGTACATATAGGAATGAACACGTGTCCCTCATCATTGTATAATACATGACAAATATTGTAAACACAGGACAGATATTGTATAATACAGGACATATATGGTACAATACAGGACAGATATGGTATAATACAGCACAGATTTAGTATAATACAGAACATATATTGTATAATACAGGACATATATGGTACAATACAGGACAGATATGGTATAATACAGCACAGATTTGGTATAATACAGAACATATATTGTATAATACAGGACATATATGGTACAATACAGGACAGATATTGTATAACACAGGACAGATATTGTATAACACAGGACAGATATGGTATAATACAGCACAGATATGGTATAATTCCGGACAGATCTGGTATAATACATTTTGTTACAAGTTTTAACATGTCACGGTGTGTACGTCGTGAATGCCTTATGGCGGCACTGATTGGTTACTTCCCCAGCCCGCATATCTCTATGGTGTATAGGGTTAGACATGTGACAAGTGCGCACCCGAGTGTACAGGACAGCGATGCGCTGATTGGTGGGAAGAACAACGTAGGAGAGTTCTTGTGGGCTGCCGGCTTATAGACGTGGCGGTAGGTGGGAATGTTCAGCATTTTCTGATACACAGCCGACATGTTCTCTTGTTCGACCGGCCTGACGCCATTTACTCGCCCAGAAGATTTGCGACGGCACGAGTCCTCCATCCACAACGGCGCACGGTATACCTATATAACCTGTCATTTAATCGGGAAGATGCTTTACGGCGTCACGAACGCTAATTCCACGAGGGCGCGACGGAACAATGTAATGAATCGGGTCAACTCTTCAAACGACCCAGTCAGTTAAGACGGCATCAGCGTTTGATTCATGGTTCGTCACCACGGCATGAGCGACAACTTCCCACTAAAGGGGCACCCAGGAGGGTCAGAACCAGTGAAGATGATGCCGGGGAGACGAACGCCACTGATGATGCGATCACGTCGAGCCCGGCTATACCCAAAGTTCAGAAGAGCCTGGATATCCAACCGGCCCCCAGCGTTACGGTTTCGAGTCATACACCTGACAACATCGAACATTTTCTGGACGAGCCTATAAATGTTCCTAGCGATCTCTTACAGAACGCCCATCCAGTGAGTGACATCTATCAGCGCCATTGACCCATGATGCGGCACTTTTTCCACCATCATCGCCCTATTCAAGATATCTACAATTTCTGACTGACCGACCTCGCCCGTCTACGCAGCTATGTGGAAGCCATCTTCAATGACCAAGCTACGGCCTTCAAATTAAATCTGGCATTTGGTTATGTGCTGCAGCATAAGGAGACAGATCAACTGCGCTATTTCGATTCCAGTGCCAACAACCTAGTGTACGACCATCCTTTCACCATCATTAACCTGGCGTCGCTAGAGACGATGCTGGAGAAACTGGACACTGTGGATCCCTTGGAATGGGCACAACGTCAACGCCCCAACACCAAGTGGACAGTGGAGATGGTGACCAATGTCACGTTCTTCATGGCTATACTGATCAACCCCCTCGGCTGAATGTATTCACCCATGCACTGATAGATACTCAGAATGCGCAAACAACTATTTGAGGATATGTTGCCTCAACGTTATCCTGGCCTGCTCGACGACGATTAGAACAAAAACGGATGAGAGTGAACATGGCCGAAGATGGAACTTTCTGAAATGGGACATCTGATTGGACAAGAGCAGCCGAGAATACATCTAACGGGCAAGAACGAATACGACAGATGCAGCGCCAAATGGCGGCCTCTGATTGGACAAGAGGCTACTTGTATTGTAAACATACCCAACGCGGCTCCACCAGCTTGGGCATGATGTACTGGAGGGAATAATAAAATGATTTGACCTGTCATCCTTGTTGTTGTTCTCTCACCGGTCTACATCATGCAACATTGTACAAAGTGCATGTTCATTGAGAGAGAGAGAGAGAAAGAGAATTAAGGTTTAACGTCGCATTTCGCAATATTTCAGCTATATAGCGATATGAACACAGAGTATGTACATGGACTTGAACAGAGTATGTGTACATGGACGTGAACAGAATACATGTAGAATGACATGCACAGAGTACATTTACATGGACAAGGAACATGTACACAAGTCCATGTACATGGACAGGGTACATATGGATAGATTACATGTACATGGACAGTTTAAAAACAATAGCCAATTCCGTTTTACCGTCTATTATCTGAGCAGTTAGAGGACGGAAAGCTAACATTTATTTCTTAAATACAGGGAAGATATTGTCTAATACAGGACAGATATGGTATGATACAGCACAGATTCGGTATAATACTGAACAGATATGGTAAAATACAGGACAGATATGGTATAATACAGCACAGATGTGGTATAATACAGGACAGATATGGTATAATACAGAAAATATATTGCATAGTACAGGACATATGTTACAATACAGGACAGATATGGTATAATACAGGACAGATATTATAAGTTATACCAGTGTCTTGCGTTGGTATACAGGCTGATATTTCGTCGAGAAGATAAATATTTTCACGAGCCCGAAGGTATTTATCTTCGAGACGAAATATCAGCCTGTATACCAACGCAAGACACTGGTATAACGAATTTATCACATTGAAGAGCTATTTTCCTGGTTGTTTTAACATATATCACCAACTCGAAAGAAAAACAGGCATATAACTCAACGTTGAACAACGTAAGGCATCGTGAGTCGGACAGCAGCTTCGATCTCTTTTCGATCTGTTCCGCGATGAACAATAAACTGGATGAAATACTTAGCTGACATTCTGACGTTCCTGTTTATGTGGCATATAAAGCTTTGGATGATAATTTATTTCTTATCTTCATCCGCAAATACGCAATTTGCCTCGCACAACTTGTTCCAGTGGCGGAACTCGCCCATACAAACTCGCGCAGGCAAATTCGCCTGAAACAGGCTTTGTCTGCAGGTGTTGCACGCGCGTCCTTGACTGCGTTGGTATATGGGCACGCGCGTCCTTGACAGCATTGGTATACGAGAATTCCGAATTGGTATACCAACGGTGGCTAACGAAGAATTGCAATACGGTCTAATGCACTATGGTAATTAACCAATCAAAACCCTACAATTTACTCTGAAATGTGATAATGTATAGTACAGCACGAATATGGTATAATACAGGACAGATATTGTATAATACAAGACATATATGGTACAACACAGGACAGATACTGTATAATACAGCACAGATTTGATATAATACAGAACATATATTGCATAATACAGGACATATATGGTACAATACAGGACAGATATTGTATAACACAGCACAGATATTGTATAATACAGGATAGATATTGTATAATACAACACAGATACTGTATAATACAGCACAGATTTGGTAAAAACATGACATATTGTATAATGCAGGACATATATGGTACAACACAGGACAGATATGGTATAACACAGGACAGATATTGTATAACACAGGACAGATATTGTATAATTCCGGACAGATATGGTATAATACAGCACAGATTTGGTATAATGCAGGACAGATATGGTATAATACAGCAAAGATATGGTATAATGCACACCCCACAGGACGCATTCGGACCAAGGATGGTCCATCTCTACACCAAATGCCTTTCTTCACTGCCCCCAAAATGTCCTCGTTCGCTAATACTCGTACTGTTGACGTCATCAGTGACGTCACAGATGCTGTGGACATCCCTGAAATCGTGATCTTCACCCCGAAGGCTACAAGATGACACCCCACAAGCCGCATTCGGACCAAGGATGGTCCATCTCTACACCAAATACCTTCCTTCACTGCCCCAAAATGCCCACTTTGGCTACTACTCCTACTGATGACGTCACAGATGACGTGAACATCTCTCAAATCGTGGTCTGCACCACGAGAACTACAAGACGACACCCCACACCACGAATTCGGACCAAGGACGGTCCATCTCTACACCAAACACACCTCCACGCACCCCCAAAATAACCACTTTACTTACTACACCCAACTGCGCATGCGCAGATTGACGCGACTTGCAATACAAAACACGCCGTTCTGACTCTACCCCACAAAAGGTTCACTTTGGCACCTACCACTATCCATTTGGACCAATAGTGGTCCATTTCTAGCCCAAACACAACCCCACGCACCCCCAAAACGCCTGCTTTCTATACTACGGCAAGTCTGCGCATGCGCAGAATATTGAAAACGGACGATAGATTAGTCTAGTAGGGTGCTCAAAAGAGAGCTTCAAAATAAGACCTCATACAACACCATCGGATCACTAGGGGCTCACCTAGACCCCAAAACGTCCACCCAGCACTATTTACCCACTGCGCGCAGTGACTTTTTCAAAAAAATTCACCGCTTAGCTTCGGGACCCCGCCCGTCGTGTTCTACGTGCTGAGACGTGAAAAACAAGACCAAACTACCCATATCGCAATGAACATGTGTGAATTGCCCAGTATGGACCTATCCCCCTGAGCCAGTATGGGCCTATAGATGGGCCTATCCAGACCTCCGTGAACTTTTCGACAAATTTCACCGCTTAACTTCGAGACCCCTCCCTTCGTGTTCTACAGCCCGAGACGAGAAAAACAAGACCAAATAACCCATACCGCAATGAACATGTGTGAATTGCCCAGTATGGACGTACCCACTGAGCCAGTATGGGCCTATGGGCCTATCCAGACCTCCGTGAACTTTTCGAAAAATTTCACCGCTCAACTTCGAGACCCCTCCCATCGTGTTCTACGTGGTGAGACGTGAAAAACAAGACCAAACAACCCATGCCGCAATGAACATGTGGGAATTGCCCAGTATGGACCTATCCACTGAACCAGTATGGGCCTATCCAGACCTCCGTGAACTTTTCGAAAAATTTCACCGCTTAACTTCCAGACCCTCCCCATCGTGTTTTACGTGGCGAGACGTGAAAAACAAGACCAAACAACCCATACCGTAATGAACATGTGTGAATTGCCCAGTATGGACCTATCCACTGAGCCAGGATGGGCCTATCCAGACCTCCGTGAACTTTTCGAAAAATTTCACCGCTTAACTTCGAGATCCTTCCCATCGTGTTTTACACAGCGAGTCCACTGAGCCAGTATGGGCCTATGGGCCTTTCATTTCATTTCATTTTATTCACCAAATTTGCGTAACTAATATAAATGATGCTAACATGCTTTGAAAGGCGGGAATAAAACCCCAGGGGGCTTGTTTTATCCCTAAGTTGGAAATAATACTGAAATTAAACTTAGGGTGGCTTAATATTATTGTTTGACAAGTGCAACAGCATCGGAAATGGTCGAGAAAGTAGATCAGTCATTCTCAGTTTAGGTATGATTTAAGCTTGGATTTGAAAAGTGATGTCGATGGTATGTTTTTGATAGAGGACATTAGTTTATTCCACTCGCGGGGACCAGTTGTTTTGATAGTATAAAAGGACAAATTACTACGATAAAATGGCCTGTATAAATTAAGATAATGTGCGCGTGTTTGATATTGATGAACAGATGATTGTTTTACAAAATAGTTCCGAAAACATTTGGGTAGTGGACTTGAATCATAAAAAAAATTGTGTACTAGTAGAAGTAACAGATAAAGATTCAGTTTAGGTAACTTGAGAATTTGAGTTCGCTTGAATAAAGGTGCAGTGTGGTCATACTTAGCGGATAACGTTATAAGTCTAATTACACGTTTTTGGAGAAGATTTAAAGGATTTAGATGACTGGTGTATGTGTTACCCCATAAAATGTTGCAGTATGACAAATATGGGAATATGAAAGAGTAGTATAATATAAAGAGTGTTTTTTTATTGAGTGATTTTTTAATATGATGAAGAATCCCAGTATTCCTAGAAACTTTCTTACAAATATAATCAATGTGCGAGACCCAGTTTAGACGGTTATTAAAAAATACTCCAAGGAATTTGAATTTACTAACAATTTCTATGTCTACTCCACACAGTTTTATAGGAGGTGTTTCAACAGTAGACCTGCGAGAGTGTTTTAAATAGGGTTCAATTATCCTAACTTTAGTTTTGGTGATATTGATAGATAAGCGATTTGCACAGAACCATTTATACAACTTATCTAGTTCAAGTGTCATAATATTCATAGCATCATTAAGATTTTCTGAAGAGTAAAGAACACTTGTATCATCTGCATATAGGATACATTTTAATAAATCTGTTACGTTAATAAGGTCATTAATGTAAATCAAAAATAAGATGGGACCAAGTATGGAACCCTGTGGAACACCAAAATGAACGGAGGCAGATTCAGATAAAAAACCATTATAATTTAACCTTTGTGTTCTGTTTGTCAAATAATTTTTAAACCAGACATTCGATATGTCGCGGAATCCGTAATGTTCTAATTTGGCAAGTAAAATATCATGTTTGACAGTGTCAAAGGCTTTTGACAAATCTAAAAAAGTAGCTACAGTGAACAGCTTAGATTCCTATGCAGACCTCCGTGAACTTTTCGAAAAATTTCACCGCTTAACTTCCAGACCCTTCCCATCGTGTTTTACGTAGCGAGACGTGAAAAACAAGACCAAACAACACATACCGCTTTTTATACTCTTTTCTGGAGAAACTTTTACATACACCCACCCATGACTTGATCGCCCTAGAGGAGCGCTTCACTTTGACACCTCTCTCGACCCAATCGGCCCACTAAAGGCCCATCTCGCCCCTGAAGATTGCCGGAGAATTTCCCCTGGCTCCCCGCGTATTTGGGACTACTTTCTGTCCGCGGAGGCTTTTCCCCACGACCGCATCACCGCCAGACCACCTCACCGCGGAAGAATACCTGCCACATAGAGACCGAAAGTGCCGGAGCTATAGTCCACTTTACCTCCACGTGACCTCCACGAAATGCGCCACCTGGCGCCACAAAGAGTTACCTCCCCCGGCAAAATAAGGCCCAATCGGTCCTTTCTATACTACTTATCAGTTAACCGAGAACCCATGAAACCTGTGGGAAATCTGTCTGTTAATTTCAAGATGTTATTATAGCCTAACTTCCACAAGTATTTGGTCCCTGCCACCTAACAATATTGGGTCGAAGGTTATCTGACCGAATGATAAGGTGGGATTTTTTTATTCAACCTCTGTGTGTGTGTGTGTGTGTGTGTGATTGGGGGGGGGGGGAGGGATACTCGGCTAAATCATTTTAACAGTACATAGTGGTCAGTTCGTATGGAATAACATTGTAACCCCCAAGTCAAAGTGTCTCAAATATCACAGTAGTATGAATGGCGATTTTCGTCTAATCTATGAATTATGAAATGGAAAATTCGTCGTTGGATGTCTTCCATATATCGCCGAAAGTCAGTTACAATACATTATTATTATATGAGATCAACTTTAGGTAAAACTATTTTGCCATAAAATCACAGGCGGGCGTGTCCTGAGTCTTCGAGTATTTTTCGGTTTTATTTTTCAGTCAGATCACTGAATTCAAATATTTTCGCACAGTAAACTGCGCAAAAGTACAATTCAGTTGGTTATGCCCACTTGTGAAATCAATAACCTATTGAACAGGCATAACGGTTATTACTAGGCTAAAGGGTCGCCCATAGTTCGCGTGGCTGTATTATGGGGATGTCACCGCCAGTAACATATATCGACACCACAACTTTTCACCGTGAACTCCCAGCCCCAGCTCATTCTCGAGTTTACAAACTTTGTTTTCAAATACACTTTTGGGCAACCGATTTGTCGAAACCACTAACATATGACAGAGATCGTCTACAGAGAAAAAAAAGCATAAAAGTTCAGAAATGGCGAGGCGTTTACAGTGCAGTATCGTGGAATTTGAGGGCTTTGCGCCAAGAACTTATTTTTATATAAAAATAATTTTAAAAAATTTTGATATGAAAAATACATAAAAATAGATTTTTTAGATCAGAAAAAGATTTGTAGATATCGAAAAAGAATATTTGATATAACAAACAAAACTTATACTGGTTCTATCGGTATTTGTAGCGACCAAAGAACGGAACCGTCTGTTTTCCTCCACTGTTTTCTTTTATCGATGTGACGTATTCGTTGATTCCCATGTATTAGCCATATAGTGTCCGACCTATTTTGAAATATATACATTTATAACGAACATCTATTACTGGGGGCACCATTGCTTTCACGATACATATTGATAAAATTGCAAGGACTTGTATTGCAGATAGGTCGTCTGTCATGCGATTTACAATATGATAAACTTGTTCCTATATATCAATACTAAATTTACTGAGCTCATAGAAAATCGTATTATCATGAAATTATTGTCTGGGCATGAAAATTATGCATATCGAGATCAATACATGTAGGCTATGAATAAGTATTTATGTATTATATCCCCGAGGATAATCTCTCGACGGGATAATACGATTGAATGATTCGGTTTTGCTTACTCTCATTGGTTATTTATAGTATGGGATTATCTACAACTTCACTTCTCAACATTTTGATTTCATTATCCACAGAATTGTATGCTTGAGCCTATGATCTCACCATATAACCACAGGATCTGCTTTCCATATATGCGTATCCTAATACAACACATAGTAGTAGTAGTTTATTGACTTGACAATACAATACATATAGCAACGTGTGACACCGAGTTGGAAGAGCAATAATTTGTGAATATTCGACGAACACGTTACGTGATATTTGTATTTGGTGAAGCAAAGGTATATGGTCATAAAGAAATAACTACCGGTATTTAGTAATGAAAATCTTGACATTTCCGATTTTCCCAAAATAATTCACAGAAATTGGAGTCAAACAACCAGTAAATTAAGAACAAACATAAATATATGGTCGTGTTTATTTCGTAAACTTGATTTGCTTATAATTTTGTTTTCTTTCAGAGGTAGCGCTAGATGATTGACTCAACAAAGCCGCCGGTAGAAGGAATAGATAAGGAATTGCTGACGAGGATGATCTCACCCGAAGACATGGACCCTGGCGGAGATTGGAAAGAGGCAAATGTGATTCTGACCGAACTCAAACATTTGGATGACATCGAGTACTGTACCAGACATATACCTCCAGATGAGGATAAACATATGGACACACAAACTGCTGAACAGGAAGAGCATCTAGGAAGACGCATAGATGTCGCTTGTAACACCGAGATGGCCACATCCACGTCATCGGCAATGGACTTTCTTAAGCATTCCTTCAAGACCGATGCTCGGATTCATAACCATGTCTCCTTCGTGGAAAGGGAAGCTATCGGCTATGAAAGGCCCGAAACTACCAAAGCCAAGCCTTTGAAATCCTGCTTTAGAGATACCACAGCTGGGAAGTCCCAATACCTGCGGAAGAAAATATCTTTTGGGAAAATCGACGTGGAGGTGTATTTTATAACCAAAGAAGAGAAAGAGTTCAAACTGGTCGACTGTCGAAATTATTTCGTGGAGTGCAATGGTCGCAAACTTCGGGACATGTCTTCATCCGATTATGGTATCGAGGAACTGGACAACCTTGACTTGTTTCTAGCCCGAAAACTCAAGTACAAGCGAGTTGAGGACACCACGTACAGCGACCATAAAGACGAGGTACGGGAGCTGAAGATAGAAAATCCTGCGAATACGAAACCCCGAAAAACAATTACGATATTGACCTGTGATATCATCAACAAAGAACTGGACAAGGATATAGTTGAAACCAAGTCCATTGAAGACATCGGTCTCAGTACAAAACAACCCATACAGTACAAATTCGAAGAGTCGGCCAAACCAGAACATCAGTTGAAACAGGATTATCAAATGCATCCTGGTGCTTTTCAACAATGTGTTGCTCATGGCAAAATTAAGTCATCGATCCCTGGAAAACCACAGCGCCCCAGTCCAGCGTTGTCCACAGATGTGTCAAACATGCGCACATCAGATGTAACGTTACCTGTCAGGATTAAAGAAGAGATAGAGAATCGGGCTTTACACAACACCTCCCGTAAAACAACACAAAGTGCGGACACTGCAACCGAGCGGACACGGCGAAAAATGAAGCTGACTAACAAAATGGTTAAAGGTGTGACTGGCCTATCAGGAGAGGGTCCCAGCAGCGTCCAAACTCCAGTGCCAGTTGCTTGGGGTGACCATGTTAAATCGAAAAGACACATTTCAAAGGCATTGACGAATAATCATTCAGTCCATGAGAGCGATGAAGGCAATAGGTACGGAAAAAGCCAACGACACCCGTCTAAATGGAAACTAACAGAAATGTCAGCACCAAACAAAATGGATGCCAAACCACAACCATCCAGAATTATCGCGCAAGAACAGCCATCATGTCAGAAATCCAAGATCCGGAGAGACAATTCCACCGTCACTGATATTCAAAACATCCAAACGCCTAATTGTGAGAGAGTCTCCAAATCTGGTGTTAGCATGATCACCGTGCGTTCAAAGGCTGGAGACGGGATCATGGAATGGGACAATACGGAGGAACCGGACCTTACTGAGCACAATAGTTGTAATCTGTCTGATGGCAGAGACAAATTGCAAGGAGGCTTTACAAAATATAAGGTGAACATACAAGAGGAGAAAAGATGTGAACGGCTTGGATTTGCAAGTAAGAGTGTGTGTAAGACACCGGCATCAAGGATTATGCTGAATGATGCAGACGATAACAGTAACCAATGTGACGATACTGGTACACGAGATAGAGAAACCCAGGAAACCGCTCATCTCAAACGATCAGACGTTTCGCCATTGTGCCGAAATGTGGCAACAAAGACAGAAGAAAAGAAGGGTAGGTTGAACTAGAGAGAGTATTTCGTGACAATGTAATGAAATTAAATTGACCAATTACTAAATCACATCAAAACCAAGTTGTCACAGTTTAAATTTCACGCCAACGTTATCCAAGTATAGGTATCTGGTTCGACATTTATTATTCAGCGGTCGTCCACAAAATAATTCTGCGTCAATAATAGAAAGAATTTTCAAGTTCGACAGCATTCATAGTTGTCAGAACTTCCTCTAACCCTTCAGCCATTTGAAAATCAATCAAATAACTTGGTTAGCTGATCTGTCCATGAATGATACTAAATTTTGTGCTCTAATTCGAGATCGACATGGAGTCAGTAAGACAAAATTACCAGAAGAACACGTTCATTTCGGAAATTATCTGGTAATTCAGTTTCCTAGTAAGTGATTCCTATCTCGTATTCATACCATTCCTTCTGTTACAGAGTCCAGACTGAACGAGGAGAACTTACCAAGTTTGTATTCATCTCCAGGAACTGGGATTAAAAGGCGAGATTCGCGTCCAAGATGTACAGACTCTCCTTCTAGCGGCATTTTAACAGCGGGGAGGTCTGACTGTACAGGTTCCTTGGCACATAAGTCCAGAAAGACTAGCATCTCAACCAGACTTCGTAGCCTTGCAAGACGTTTCCAACGAGGACTGTTCAACATTGGACAAACGCTTCGAGCTCTTTCTTGCGTTAAAACGCCATGAAAGATAACTTTTCTTCCTCTGTTTCCTCGTTTCTGTTACTAGTAATAAATTGTTACAGTTGAAGTCTTTTTTCTACACTGTTTATGGTCAGTCGGACTGACCCAGAATCTACCATTCTAAAGCTTGAAGATTTTAACGTGAAAATAAGAGAATACGTAAATGGTATATTTGTAGTTTAATTTTATTACATGGTTATTAGTGTGCGACATTTCAATTGGAACAAATGATAAAACATTTAAGAAGAACCACTACCCCCCACCAACTCATGGACAATGGGTGTAATATAATAATATAATGACCTTGACTTCTCTACCTCTGTATAATGACTCTGACTTCTCTACCTCTGTAGTAAACAGTTTTGATTGACGAGATCACACATTGTTGTGAATAATTATACCTCATGAATCCTTAATATAAAATCATCAGAGAAAATAAATCAAATAACCATAATAACCCCAACTTCCTTCACCTGTTTAGCCAAATATTGATCAGAGCCAAGAGACAATTTACCACTGAAATAGCTACACCACTACCCTTGTTCAGAGGCAATACCTGTTCCATATGATCACGGTTATCCAAGAAGTTCATATTCACCTTATACATGCTGTCTTATGAAATTCAAGGAGGACAAATCTATCCACCCATATAACTCCAGTAGCAATTTCATTGGTCAAAATCTTTTTTATGAATTGTATGGAATACAAAAAATCACAGTTTTACAGTTGTGAATATCACATTGGCTTGTAGGATCAGTGCAACTAGGGGAGATTTTAGAATTGTGCACATACAAACTTTAACAGTGTTGGAGCTGTATAAACCTTGTGGAGATAAAACAGTACATATTCATGTGTACAAGTGTCCAAAAATGTACATTCAGCTGTTCACATATTTCTGTGAAGCTATGTCACTATCAAATAATTAAAACAGCAAACATCACTACACAAAATATAGATGAGAATAACATTGAAAAGATCAAATATAAATTCCACTCAAGTAAACCAAATTATGTATTTATTGTGTCCGATTGTTTGCTAACATTGGTGATATTGTTAAAACTGAATAAGGATTTGCCAACAACACAAAACAAATGAACAGAGAGGATCACAAACTAATCTGTAGAAAGTTCCATATTTACAAGTATAGCATGTGTACTTTAGCAGGTGTACATCAAATGGAAGATTTTGTGCTGTACAGTTGAAATATTTTACTGATAGAAAGAATGAGTAATAATAAAATACAACAATGGACAAAAAGACAAAACTCGACATCACCAAATCAGTAATTCACGAATCTGGGAAGAAGTTTTGACAGGACATTCATACAAAACATTAAAAAAAAATGTGAAAGTTTTAAAATTTTAAATAATCAAAGTTGTATGTATAAATAACACATCGAGAGTGGCAAAGATAAATAATTGAATGTTGCCATGCCATGCTTGGATTATAATATGAAATATCCAATTAGCTCCCATGGCCACAGCCATTTTATCCATTCCACCAGTTTTCACCCAGGTAAATAACTGGTACCGTACGTCCATTTTATCATCTGCTTTTATATTGCAAGACCCCATTAAGATCAGTTTATGATCTGGTGAATGTTTTACAGTTGCAAACAACATGGAATGTTTTTAATTATAACTGGATACAAATTGGCAAAATTATATATTTGATATATATTTCATTCAACGAAACTAAATGACCTGTGTATCATGAGATGTAGTTTTAACGCTTATTTTTCCAGTGCTCCCTTATCCACTTGCCTATGGTTGCAACCTCTTGTTTTCTGGCCGCAATCACATCTGGAGGATCATCAGGGTTGGAGAATCTCAAATCCAAATGGTGAGCTCCGTCAGGGATAATAATAGCAGGAACAGTGTCTGATACAGTCTTTAATACTCCCGATGTAGACCAGGGATCTAGTAAACCATTACTGTCAAAAATAATAAACATGATATTACTACTTCATTATAAATTTCAAAATATTTGTTATGCTTGAATTAATTATGAAAACAATGCAGACAGAGCTATTATATCATTTATACTAATTATTATTATATATGCACCATAACCATAGGATATTTCCAAAATTTTAATATTTCTTTATCATGGCTGTTCCCCATAAAAAATACATCAGCAAGTTGTTGTGGGCAACTGAGGAAACTTTAAATTTTACCCATCACTCACCAAATTAAACACAGTTCTTAATCTAAAAAAAGCAGGAGCTTGTAACCCACTGTCTATCCAGCGTCTTTATCCTGGAAAAGCCCCCAACTGGCAGTATTAAATGATGATTTAAAGAAACATTAAATAATTTACCTGAATATAATGTTGGAGGCAGCTGTAAGATTTTTGCCCCAGTAGACCAAGGGACCCCATTTAGGTCTGGGTGTGATGGGAAACTTCCACATTTCTGAACACTGCTCAGCATAGAGCGTCGAGTTCCATTCAAAAGGCTCAAACATATCTGTCATACCATTGGCACAGGTTGCCTGGATCACTTCAGTACATGCCTACAAAGAAAACTTATGTTCTAATGTCATGGATTCAGTTGAAATTCCATACTCAAATATTCGGATATCAAGAAACTACCCTTTGTTGGTGGCTAATGACACTTGATTCCTTGTTTCCCATTAGACTGTTTTTCAAGAGAGATGTGAGCGGGATCTTATTTTTTATTATTCATTATTTGAAATAAATTTGAACCAGTATCATGTCTGAACAAATGACTTCCTTCCCTATTTTCATCAATCTTGCCATTTTCATCATGTCCATTGTCTGATTATGCCCCCCCTCTAATCGCTTTGTCCGTCTGTCCATCCGAGTTTCTTGTCCGCGCGATATCTCGGTTACTATTTGATGGACAGGATTGAAACCTCGTAGTTGTGCAGCGTAGAGTTTTTTCCGAGTTCCGGTATAATTTTCAAGAGTTATGGCCCTTTTTCTGAAATCTCTGTGAATGGGACTTGTCCGGGCTGGATCTTGGTTAATATTGTATGGACAAGTATGAAATTGCATGATATGTGGTCAGTGCCCTGTAGTTGTGCAGCGTGAAGTTTCTCAGCGTTTCGCATATATTTTCAAGAGTTATGACCCTTTGTTCTTCAAGTCTTTGTGAATTGGGACTTGTCCATTCTGGATCTCGGTTAATATTGTATGGAATTTGCAGGACATGTGGTTAGTGCCCTGTAGCATGAAGTTTTTCCGCGTTTCGCGTATATTTTTAAGAGTTATGGCCCTTTTGTTCTTAAAATCTTTGTGAATTGGATACTTGGAATATGTATTATGCGAGGCATGGCGAAAAAAGTGACTGAAACAGAATTTTTATAATTATCCAAATTAGGCCTCCACCGACCAATACAGAACAGAACAATGGCGGGGCAGTGTCGGATTAAAGCGGAAGGGGGGGCATACAATTGAGCAATCTCTGATTGCTTCCTTGCTGTGTTTGATGTGTTTTCGAGGTTGTCAAGCGGAATCAGGTTGTCTTAATAATATTACTGATTTAAACATGTTCAAAGCAAGAAACTGCGCTTGGAAAGTGCATCAAAGTAAGATACGAAGCTGCGCATGTGGAAACCCCTCGGCTCTGGGCGCCAGCCATTCATTATGTATTCAATTTGAACCAATGTTGGGAACACCAAGCAGTCAAGTGACAAATATACAGATTATCAACAATGTTGCAATTAGAAATGGCCCGTAAGGTTTCCATCCAATCAGAGAAACCGGTATTCATTACATAAGTCTCTTGATGCATCAATGATGTATATCAAATTTTACATCGAGCACTTGAACGGTATCAGAGACACAGATCATTAATGATTTTGCATGAATTAAAAATGGCCGCCCATCCTTCCTGCCACTCAGAGCAACTGATGAGGTTATTCATTGTAAGTGTCTTGATACATCGATGCTATACACCAAGTTTCGCATAGAACACTGAAATGGTATCCGAGATATACAGCATTAAAGATTTTGCATAAATTAAAGATGGCCACCACAGCTTTCCGCCCCAATCAGACAAACCAGAACTGTCATTTATCGTAAGTCTCTTGATGCATCGATGATGTATAGTATACCAAATTTTACATCGAGCACTTGAACGTTATCCGAGAGAGATAATTAATGATTTTGCATAAATTAAAGGTGGTCGCCCATCCTTCCCGCCACTCAGAGGAACTCATGTGGTTATTCATTGCAAGTCTCTTGATACATTGATGCTGTATACCAAGTTTCGCGTAGAACACTTAAATGGTATCAGAGATATACATCATTAAAGATTTTGCATAAATTGAAGATGGCCGCCAAGGTTTTCTCCGAATCAGGGAACTAGTTTGGTCATTCCTTTGAAGTTTCTTGATGCATCGATGATCTATACCAAGTTTCACACTGAACAGCGAAATGGTACCCGAGATACAAAAGATTAATGGTTTTGCATAAATTAAAGATGGCCACCAAAGTTTCCACCCAATCGGGTCCAGATTCAATAGGGTCCTGGGTCACGAGCATATGGATGTGCACAGCAAGTTTGGTGTGTCTAGGATAAGTTGCTCAAAAGATATCTTGGTAACGATAAAGCGGTGATGGTTTCACATAAATTAAAGATGGCCACCAAGTTTCCATCCAATCGGGTCCAGATTCAATAGGGTTCTGGCTCACGAGCATATGGATGTGCATTGCAAGTTTGGTGTGCCTAGGGTAAGTCGTTCTAAAGATATCTTGCTAACGAGAAAGGTGTGACGGACAGACGTACATGACGACGACAATACCCTTTGGCCAAATTTTTGGCCGAGGGGTAAAAAAACAGCAAATAATGAAAATAATGAAAAAAACAGGCAGTAGGTAAAATGACATCTGGACGGCCGATGGGAAACACGGAATCAAGCGTGGATGGCCTTACCTCTGCTTGCCAAACACAAAATATTCTTCCCATTGAACTAGTTACTCATTCCCTTGTTCCCTTATCTGGCAAGGTCGTCCCTCATCCCCTAGCTTGACATGTCTAAGCTTACATGTAGTAGTACCATCCTTTGACCTAGTCATTCATTCTCTCATCATATATACATTATGCAGCCCTTCAAGTGGCTCAAAATGAAAATATAGAAGAAAATATTATTGGAGGAAATTTGCCAATATATACGAAAAATATAGGAAATTTTTCTTGTTAAAATATAGGAAATACAAAGGAGTGTAGAACAGGTCACTACTACATTTTAGGTTCCAAACTTGGTAGTTTTCTGGTGTTCAATCAAATTATTTCCCCTGAATGACATTTTTTTCTAAAATGTATTTCCTAATGCCAATTTGACTCATTTCAGAGCATCTGTGAAAATTTTCATAAGAAAAAGTAAAAATATAGGAAATATATGAGGTTTTGGCCTACATATAGGAAAATATAGACGAGTCAAAAAAATATAGGAATTATAGGAAATATAGGAGTCGCTTGAAGATCTGATTTATTCAACTCAACTGGTTAACCTCATTAACTTAATCTCAAGCTGACCCTTCATTCCATTTTCTTCTCTTACCATCATACAACACCATGCTTAACTCACACATACTGGTTATCCCATGGTGAGCAAGTTACCTGGTAACTCCATCCCTTATCTCCTAATGAGGCTGTGGCTTGTTGGTTGATGTCCAGACATGTGGCATTACCAGTGTAATTGTAGTACACATTGATAGCATCATATAATGCTGAAACCAGGGCTACGCCATCTAACGAATCCAACAAGGGGGCACAAGCTTTCTGTAAAAGAATACAGATGCTGTTAAAACTTTTACTCAAAGATCACAATTTTATCTTCATTCCATACACAGTTGTAATAGTTACTTATTTTTATTGAATAATCAATACTGATTTCATTATAGATAAAAAAAATAAATAATTATCGAATGTACTGAACAGCAGAAAACTTCTTAAAACTTAATTAATCCTGTTTAATTTTACATGTACTACAATTAAAATATATCTATCTCAACAGAGTATACTGTAATCATTCAAATAGATATCATACCACTACAATAACATGTAATAACTTTCCTATATTATTACCTTTATTGGAAAGCCAGGAAGTGGTTCTAGGAAATTGGCAGGATATGGGTAATTGACCATGGCTAAATCTTGCCATGTATTAGTCAGCCAGTCCTTAAAGGTGGACACATCCATCAGTGATGTGAGCGGTTTACACAGCTGAAACCTGGAGCTGATGAATTCCCTCCCACTCGCTGTGACAAAACAATTTAGTTTACTTGAATTACATGACTTGGCCAGTGATCAATTTGATCTTTCTTGCACGGGAAGCAGCAATTTGATCAAATACCATCGAAGGGTAATATTACACTCTTCAGCACCGATATTTACAAATACCTGGCAACAATGATAATCGTTAACAATCATGTGACAGTTCAAAAGTATTCAAATAATAAACATCTTAGCTAGTAGGACTGAATTGATCACCAATAGGAAATACCGTATCTAGTAGGACTGAATTGATCACCAATAGGAAATACCGTATCTAGTAGGACTGAATTGATCACCAATAGGAAATACCGTATCTAGTAGGACTGAATTGATCACCAATAGGAAATACCGTATCTAGTAGGACTGAATTGATCACCAATAGGAAATACCATATCTAGTAGGACTGAATTGATCACCAATAGGAAATACCATATCTAGTAGGACTGAATTGATCACCAATAGGAAATACCGTATCTAGTAGGACTGAATTGATCACCAATAGGAAATACCGTATCTAGTAGGACTGAATTGATCACCAATAGGAAATACCGTATCTAGTAGGACTGAATTGATCACCAATAGGAAATACCGTATCTAGTAGGACTGAATTGATCACCAATAGGAAATACCGTATCTAGTAGGACTGAATTGATCACCAATAGGAAATACCGTATCTAGTAAGACTGAATTGATCACCAATAGGAAATACCGTATCTAGTAGGACTGAATTGATCACCAATAGGAAATACCGTATCTAGTAGGACTGAATTGATCACCAATAGGAAATACCGTATCCATATTACATCACATGCCATGTGATTAGGGTTACAAACAAAAATTCCAGGACAAAGCACTCGGACATATCATCTTGATTGTATAGAAATCTCCAGTCCGGATTTATTACTTGTTGTTAGCTAATTCAATCTTCTGCAGGTGCTTAGTCCCTTCCATCTGCCAGCTGTACTCTATTTAAGACCACAGTGACTAACACCTGCCAGTGATGAACGTACGTTGAAAACTTCACAAACTTGTACCCGCTCACTCTGTGGTGGAGGCAGGTTAAATCAAGAGATGAATACAGAATAGTACAAGTAGTTTTTCAGCTATACCCACCTGTTCCACCGATTTTATTGATAGCATCCCAGGATTTTCTGATGTTATCAGCACAGGTTGCTGATGTTTGGTTATATGGTTTGGTGACAGTTGATAGATAGGTCTCACACTGTGTCAGTTCAGAGAACATAAAGATTGGTGCTGAGGCAGCTAAAGACCTGTTCAACGAGAACCATTTGGTGCGGTACTTTCCAGTGCATGTACAAACAAATTCAAACCCTGAATAGTTAACTGATTTTGATGTATATCTTGATGCACATATTCTTCTTTTTATCAGATAAAATATTACATGTAATTTCACGTCTGCTTCACCCGAATA
Source organism: Hanleya hanleyi (assembly GCA_036873755.1). Classification (NCBI taxonomy): domain Eukaryota; kingdom Metazoa; phylum Mollusca; class Polyplacophora; order Lepidopleurida; family Hanleyidae; genus Hanleya; species Hanleya hanleyi. Next base: position 30,167 of record JAVTVY010030094.1, on the reverse strand, counting down.
CCTTGACAATACAAAACCAGATTTCAATCAAACTTCATTTCTTGACAATTCAATACATATTACAGGCCCTGCACATTTCAATATGATCTCTACCTAGTATGGCATACAATTCATAGTGTCCATCTAAGAGATACTCTCCGCTCTTGGAGGCATAGCAGGGTTATCTCTTGAGACAATGGAGGCTTCCGCTCGAAATTCGTTTTCTGTGGCATACAGATCTTAATTTTCCTTTCTTTTTTTTCATCGCATGGAACAACCCAATAACCATAGAAGACATCAAGATGCCGATTCAATACATGTATGTGTGAGTGTTAGTACCAGAACAAGTGTTGAAAAAGGATGCTGCACTGCTGTACACCGATTTCTGATATCATGTATATCCATTTAATTGTAATTTGCTATATGTTTATCCCTCTAGATGTAATTTAGATATGCCAGGTAGTCTACTCAGCTAAAATAAAAACAGTTCACATTTTCTTACATGAATTTTATCGAACTTTCACCTAAAACGCGCGTGTACAGGTTGTGAGGAGTCGTAACTTTCACACTTTATATGCCTGAATGACAAAACTATATTTATGGTTCTTGTGTGGATATAACCACCAACATCACTTATGTTCCATGAAAAACAGTTCATTATAAAATAATAGTTTGAGACTTTGTCCAGGAACCTCAGATTACAGTCAGGTAGAAAGATGACTCCAAGTGAAGCTTTTTATACCTCCAAGAGCGAGCAAGTACCCCTAGAGGTGCACTATCAATTGTATGCCGTGCCTAGGTGAAAATATTTCAAACATTTACCCAACTACAACATTGGGGTATTTAATCCGGAACCAAGCTGCCAGCATTCCCCCGTACGACCCGCCAAAACCTACTACAGGGACGTCCTTGGCTCCAGGAATGGTGGCTTTCAGGTAGGTTATCAGGGTACCAAAGTCCGCCAAGGCTTGCTCTGATGTCAGATAATTCAGGTGATGAGCATCCTGCAGAAAATGAAATCTGAATTCACAGCACTGTATAAAGTGTATGACCAGTTTCCCAGTTAACCATGCTTGTATGATGGAGTACCTGTGTCAAATCCATCAGATTCTGGTCACATATAATTTAAGTACCAAAGCTTATTTGGTTTGGTACGAGTCCCTGAACACAGTTGGTTTTGATATCACACTTTCGGTAATATAAGAAAAGTAATTGAGTAATTAAAGTAATGATCTGGGATTGACCATCCATCAGTAAAAGGTTATCAAAGTAAGAGGAAATTCTTGGCCACCTTTGCAATATCATAACAGCACAATATCTTTACCTTATAGGAATCATTGCCAAATGGCAGAGACTTGCCATAATACCGATGTTCAGCAAAGACAAGTAAAGCATTAAACTCAAGGGCGATATCCCACAGAAATCCCTGAAAGATAAGTTGGAATTTAATATAATAAGCTTATATTAATTACCAAATAACCACATTATTCAATGAATGCTAACTTGACTAGAATACCTTGTTATTCAAATTTCATTACTTAAATGGTGATGTAAGCTTACTGACTTGTTGTATGGATACAAAATCATCCTTTATTCTGAGAGCATCTGTAAACTTTCAGAAACAAATTTATTTAAATACCGACCATAATAAAAAGATTATTATGGTAAAATACCGTAATTTCACATGAAATAAAAAAAGGACAATCATTACACACAGAACTTTTACAAAGGTAAATCAACACGTAACCATTGTAATTTAACACCTAAATAATTATAATCATCATTAAACAATTGTTTTAATATAGAATACAATCTCAGTCAACTCAGATATAACATCACGGAATATTATATCTGAATTCAGCCCTATATAAATCCTGTGCAAGTTGAAACTACTATTGTTTAGCCAATCAGGTTGTAACTATTTCAAAATCACGCCTCCGTAATTACACACGGTAGCTCGTGGTCTAATATATAAACATTATCCTGAAACATTTTCCAAATATGGCATCATTTCCAGACAGGGTCGGTAAACATCAAAGTGTGTACTCCCGCCGAAAAGTCTGGCTTTGTTAGGGGTAGAAAATATCAAAAGATTGCGCCGTGTGAAGATGTTAATCTCCTTGAAGTAAACGTCAATTGTCAGAGCGAAAAGGTTGAAATGGTCGTCATTGTCTTATTATGGGATCTCGTAGAATATCGGCGAACATTTCGCACGAAGTTTTCATAGCGTTACATCTAGATGGTTTTCTCCTGATTTACCATCTTGGTTTACCTAGATTGCATAGAATATAGATCAACAACCATCTCGGACAAAATCACAGAATAAACTCACAGTGTTGTTGCAAAACCAGGTGATGTCCCCTTCGTTGCCTGTATAGAAGAATATGGGGCCATCACCACGGAACCAGTACTGGTCCGCCAGTAGATAGCGCTGTTGGAAATTATTAGTGTTCTCAAATCCAAAATGGTCCACCTGACAATATACAAGACATAGTACTCAACTGATAAACTAAGACATGTAGAATTATATTCAAAATGTCATCATGTACTTTTGCAATCTCAAGTATTTTTTAATTTTTTTTTTTTATTCACAATGATGAAGAAAAATATCTTGGTTCATAAATTATACTGCATATTAAAAGTACAAACAGCAAATCAGGTCCCATAACTGATCCTAGGGAATTATATTCATAAATGGCATTTGTATCGAATCAATTATCTGATATTTCGAACAATAAATTGAGATAATATCTCAAACCTCGAAAAGCCAGAACCAATTTTTCATAAATCAAAGAAGTAGGCCTGCCTATACTAAAATCTATCCAAATCATAGGGCCGATTTAGACTAAACATCAACTAGCTAAGGTTACCCTACTGACACCAGACATCACACACACGTAAATTGAAGGGTCCATATTAGCCATATACCTGTTGAGTAAAATAGACGGTCTTGTAATCTATCTTAACATTGGATTCCGGGCGGTTGTTAGGGTTGTATGGCGAAATTCTACGGAATGCAGACAGCGTAGATTGAAGCAGCATGTACATTAGTAACGCCCAAGCACAAACATTCCCCAAAGCCATCATGAAAGTAAATTATACGGATGATATTTTAGGAGAAATGTTCGGCCCCTCCTCTAGCAGACAGCTCAGCTGGGTCATGTGCTCCCGCTCGATTTATCACGTGATTATATTGACGTCACGTGCTCGGAATCTAATATGGGTTGTTCCATTTGTCGCATCGCCAATGCCCTCACCACCTGGCAAATTACCGAACTGCCGTCTATAGGGCAGCGCGGACTGCGAAGTAACTGCCGAACTGTTGGCCTCCCTCGCCAAGATTTGCTGTGAAATCTGCCGTGGGGTAATCTTTAACCCAGGAGTGACTGCATGGGCCTAATCAGGTGCTTTGCCGATATCTTTTGATATATAGACGATAAAATTCTGAAATTAAAGTAAGTGTTAGCAAATTATATTTTGCGACACATACTAAAATATTGGCGCGGCTTTATTTTACAGCAACATTTGTCAACATGGCCTATATGAATGTTAAACCTTTCGTGAAATTTAACTTTTAGCGTTAAAAAGTGATTATCGTATGCGTGAATTTATTTCCTTTTATATTGTTTTGTAATGGATTCTTGCGCCAACTGACCAAACTATGCGTTTCAGAATTTCATCAGCAGCAAAAAATCTTTTGCAGAACTTATTCACATGTACGCCAGTTTGATTTCCTCCTCATTTTTCTTTGCGACGTGCCTTTGACTCAACATACCGTACAAACTCATTCAATAACACATCTTAAAACACACATCATACGCCACGCAGTGAATGGCAATGGTTTGATAGTTATCTGGAAGAAATATAATTTCTTTATCCTGGAAGAAATATAATTTGGAAATGACATTTTGTTTTATATCAGCTGGACAACTTAAAGGGGTAGAAAACCCTTGAAAAAAGTATGTTGTAAATGGAAGAATAGTTCCATCACTGTCCAAAAGTATTTTTTATTTATTTTTCCGATTTTTTTCAACTGAGCAAAAAACCGATAAACTGTGGATGGTGGCCTGTAAGTGCCATTCCTCATTATTGTTTTTGATATTTCTCGTTGTTATAATTTTTCTTTAATCAAATGTACTGCTATACACACTGTACAGTGTACACTGCACTAGACATCGACATAATAACAAATCTGCATGTCTGAGAGGAACCATCTTTGTTTATATGCTGATAAAGTAACGGGGAGCTCTCAAGTATATATTAGACATTTTTCGATATGTATCTATGGGCAGGTTGTAGTTGAAGGGCTTCTTGCACACCATGGGCTTTCTAAAGAAGGTGCATACAGACAAATGGTGGTGAAATGACAAACAAATATTTATGTAATCTACGTACATGGTTGTTTAACCATTAAATAAGCAATAATGTTCCACGTTCAGCCTTCAAAATACTTCCCTATCTTTCCTGTTGAACCAGAATAACGGTGAGTATTTTGTGGGTATCTGCAATAAATAAGAGGATAGGAAAATGGATGGTCGTAACAGACCACCATACAACACACATATATCAAATGCATTTTATTCGGTTAAAAAAACCCCGGAAAAATAAATAAAAAATACTTTTTAACAGTGATGGAACTATTCTTTCATTTACAACATACTTCTTTCAAGGGTTTTCTATTTCATTAATGTGACGTATCTGCTGCAAAACAAAAGAAGGGGCTGTAGGGAAATGATGTATCTTACAGAACTCAAACTGCAGTGATAAAAATGAATCTGACCTATCTGACAGACTTTTTTTGTTTTTAAGCCCTGGAACAAGCTACTATTCATTGTTCTGGTTACGATTTTACAATATACCGACCGATACCTTTACAATACTCACGTAGCCTGGGTGTTAGCGTATAGCAAAACTTAAATGTATAAAGATCAGAAAGATCAGAAAGATCAGATCTTTATACATGTTATATTTCATAGTTTAATATATTTGAGGAATACTAATAGAAATATATTATATATATATACCCGCCGTGTGAGGTACTTTAAGAAGTGATACGTTGTTGCCATTGCGAACAAAAAGAAAACAATGTGATAATATCTTAGAGCTAAATGATATCTTGTTGCTAAATCAAGCAATGTTTAAATTGTATAGATAAAGTTGCAGAGTATCAAATATCATACTAATGTTGCGATTTGAAAATAGCATCTTTCGTTTAACATTGTTATTAATCTATCAATTAAAAAGAAGCTTCCTGATAACAGCTGAAACACACGAATAACTGATTGTAAATAGTTCCTATTGTTTACAAAGTACAAGGGGCATTCCGCATAATTGCAACTATAAAGATAGTATTTGGCATAGAGCAAACAAAAATTTACAAGTTTGATTTCTTCAGTGCCACCAATGTATCCGTACAATAAAAAATGTTCCAAAGTTTTGCATATGCTTCCAACATATCATTCAACCACCTTTCAACATGTTCCCAAAAATTAGTTTTATCTCGACAATCATAAAAGTGATGTTCAATGGTATCCTCGACATTATAACTTTCACATAGCAGAGATCTGATAGGATATATTTCATGCAAAAAAAGGAAACCAAATTAACATATATCTGACATAACTATATCTTGAGAAATGACAATATATCTATCCATGTCTCGTCTGCCATGACCAAAAAGTAAAGGAGAGAAAATTGTTGAAATGACATTCCATCTACCTAACGGGGACAAACTGGTGTGACATATTCTTCGCAGAGCAAAATAGGAGAGGCAATCCATTGACATATATGACATATCTGATTACCGGGTATTCAAGAGAGAGACAACTGGAGGGAAATCAAATGGTGTATCTCACATGACTAAGATTCAAGTGTGAATGTTGAGAAATTACATTCTATTTGCCCAAGGGGGGCTACTCAATATGACTTGTCTGTCTCGAAGCAAAGTGGGAAAGAAATGCCAAACTGACGTATCTGACATGCTTAAAAATTTCAAAGAGAGAAAATTACAAACAACATTCCGTCTAAGTTGAAGGGAAGCAACTCATTGTGGAGAGAAAATAAGAGGAAAATCAAACTGGCAAAATTACATTCTATGTTCCCAAGGGACTACACAGAGTGATCGACTCGTTTATGTCGAAGCAAAAGGGAAGCGAAAGACCAAATTGGCGTATCTGCCATAACTAAAAACTAACAGGAGAGAAAATTGGAAATGACATTCCATCTACCTACGGGAGACAACCCAATGTGACGTATCTTTCGCAGAGTGAAATAGGAGATTAAAACCTTCGGAAAATGAAAGGAAAATCAAACCTGACATGAATAAAATTCAAGAGTGAACATCAGTGAATTATAAGCTATCTACACATGGAAGATTACTCACTGTGACCCGTCTGTGCTGAAGCAATTCGACCGAGATATTCGATCGTTTTTACGGAACAATATTAAGTAAAACATCAAAGATATGCTGTCAAACTTCTAACTGTCTATGTTGTCATGTTTTGGAGTACGGTAATGAAAAAAGCAGGGGTTATGTAGGTTAAGGTCTGTCAAACAAAAGGCCTTTCGGTTACAACACATATAAGGGAAGTGGGAAGAGGTGCCGACATACTGGCAGAGCCACATGACTTCACAGTATAGTCTTCCGGTTAACCTATTCTAAAGCACATACCAAGAATCTAACGATTCGTGATAAGTGTTGTATCTCAGGTACGCTTTTATTGTACCTGTTCATGTAGCAACTTGGATGATATGACCACACGGCCCCTAGCACCGGCATAAGCGGTATTAGATACAAATCTAGAGAGCTATGATGGAAATGCTCTGACAACTCGTATATTGGTAATCGGTGAGCTGTTTCGCTGTGACAACTCGTACACTGGGGATTGATGAGCTGTATCGTCGTCAGATGAAAATGACGGAATTTAACACAAAAGACTAGTCTGTAAGGCCCGATGTCGACCCAACATCAACTTCCCACAAATGCCAACATATATCAAAGACCAAACGGTCTGTACAGGGGGCGGGCCTCGGGGACGAAACGTCCACCAGCAGAATCTCGCCATATACAGGTAAAAATTACAACACATATAAGGGAAGTGGGAAAATCTTTCATGGACAACGGCTGAATATTGAACGTCGGATCTGACGCCAAACTGCATGGGACCTGTCACCAACTCATGAACAGGTCAACTCCGACCTCAAATCATTTAAAATACTGTTCGACAGTTCGGCATTTCGTCACTTGACCAGTCTGGTTGTCACAAAGGAAAGAGCCCCGGATAAACGAGATCTCGTTGACATCTCGTTGCACGCTTACTTCCGGGAAGTCGTGTGTGTGAAAATGAACACATTTCTTTCCAGAGCGAATACAATTTTCGCCTTCACACTAAGTGTGATGGCTGCATTGACTTTTGGTTGTTTCTTGACAACCGCTTTTAATCAGCACAAAGCAGAAGTAGTTATACAGACCGCAAAAGCGATAGTGTAAGTATCCAAGTGAAACACAAATTTGACCGGCATCATGAACATGGCATATTGAGCAGACTGCATGAATGATGACGTGTGCTAAACCCTTACTACGGTCGTACACTCTATACGGTGTTGTTCTAAGTGCAATTCACTGACATATTCGGTTCATCAGAGTTCATCGCTGCAGCATACTGAGGAGCGTCCTCGATCAATCTGTTAGGATCGATACTAGCCAACAAGGGCTAGATCGATACACAGCTTGGTTAGTTCAGTTCGGGAAATTGCAGAATTCGTAAACGTTGTCGAATTCGTAAACAGTTGACGAATTCGTAAACAGTAATATTTACGAATTCGTAAACTGTAAGATTTGAGAAAAATAACATGGGTGACCGGTCAAAATCCACATTACTTTATAGAAAAGGACAGCTACGATTTTGAAATTACAGAATGAAAAGTTGAAGAGCAAGTGCTGCCACCTATTCGTCTAGAAAAAATGGCGCCGGTTGCCAATCGTGAGGCCCGATTGTTTTTTTAGGGTAAAAAGGTGTCGAGAGTTGCCGAATTCGTAAACATTCGACCAAAATTTGTCACTTCTTTTGCCGAATTCGACAACGTTTACGAATTCTGCAATTTCGCGAACTGAGTTACCTGTAGCAGTTCTGGATATAAATAGGAGTTTCCTCTAAATCAAACCAATTAGTGAATGCGCTAAGGGGGCATTCAAGTATTATGTACGCAGCAAGGGGGGGAGGGGGGTCTAACAGTTTCGATTTTTTCCTGTGTATGCTGGGTTAAATTTTGTGTATGGTCGGGGGGGAGGGGGGTCCAAAATTCAATTTTTTGCGTACGTAATGCTTGAATGTTCCCTAAGCTAACTGATTTTGCCAATCAGCTATGAGGTATGAGATGTGACGGGTTTGAATTTCCTCAGTAGCCAAACTACTTTGATGTCTGGCTGAAATCGACAAGGGAAGTCAAAGCAAAAATCGCAGGCCTTGGAATACCGACACGCTAATTCAAAATAAACATGGGGGATGAAAATATGAGATTGTATAATTGAGGCTATGGCTCAAGAACTCTGTCAAATCACCAAAAATGCCCAGGTAAATCCTCTGCGGACTTGTGAGGTGCAGCTTGTTGAAGTAGCATGGATATACACAGGCACGTGACGGCTGAGCGAGTTTGATATTGAAGAGACCCGGTCACAGTGATGGGTCTCCATGTAACCTCTCGAAATATATGTGGGTTGCTTGGGGGGCATGCCTTCCCAGGCAAAAATGCAACTACAGTACCTTATAACTAAAGTAACTGTAGTTGAGGAACTGTAATTTAACTGTAGTTACTTGGATTACTACAGTAGCATTAGTGTATCCAGTCTTCCAACAGTCTTATACTGTAGTTTATAGTTATGCCCCCCCCCTCTAATTAGAGGGGGGGCATATAGCGATCACTTTGTCCGTCTGTCCGTCCGTCCGAATGCCTTGTCCGCGCGATATCTCGGTTAATATTTGATGGACAGGATTGAAACTTGCATGGAATGTGACCAGTGCCTTGTAGTTGTGCATCGTAGAGTTTTTTTCCGAGTTCCGGTATAATTTTCTTTATGGCCCTTTTTCTGAAATCTCTGGGAATGGGACTTGTCCGGGCTGGATCTTGGTTAATATTGTATGGACAAGTACAAAATTTGCATGATATGTGGTCAGTGCCCCACAGTTGTGTAGCGGAAAGTTTCTCCCCATTTCGCTTATATTTTCAAGAGTTATGACCCTTTGTTCCTAAAATTTCCGTGAATTGGGACTTGTCCGGGCTGGATCTTGGTTAATATTGTATGGACAATTTTGAAATTTGCAGGATATGTGGTCAGTGCCCTATAGTTGTGCAGCGTGAAGTTTCTCCGCGTTTCGCATATATTTTCAAGAGTTATGGCCCTTTGTTCTTCAAGTCTTTGTGAATTGGGACTTGCCTGGGCTGGATCTCGGTATCCAGCCCAGACAAGTACTGAATTTGCAGGATATGTGATCAGTGCCATGTAGTTGTGCAGCTCGAAGTTTCTCCGCGTTTCGCGTATATTTTCAAGAGTTATGGCCCTTTGTTCTTGAAATCTTTGTGAATTTGGACTTGTCCGGGCTGGATCGCGGTTAATTTTGTATGGATAAGTAGGGAATTTGCATGATATGTGATCAGTAGTTGTGCAGTGTGAAGTTTCTCTGCTTTCGGTTATATTTTCAAGAGTTATGGCCCTTCGTTCATCAAACCTAAGTGAATGGGATATATTTATTTTGTTCAGGCTGGATCTCGGTCCATAACCAATTTGGACTGGGAAAATGGCTATAAAATTGTAGACCACATAGGTCCTAAAGTATGAAATTGCCCCAAAAAGAGTGAACTGGCTGCAAAATTCAAATGTCGCTGATCGCTTCATAATTTCACCACAATATACTCCCAAGGAATGTAGGTCTCATAACCAGGTCACATTTTCGGATTTGGCGAAAGCCCTGGCGACCATCTTGCATCAAAACATTGTATTATTACTTGTTGGTCGATACTTGGAATATGTATTATGTGAGGCATGCAGAAAAAAATGACTGAAACAGAATTTTTATAATTATCTAAATTAGGCCTCCACCGACCAATACAGAACAGAACAATGGCGGGGCAGTGTCAGATTAAAGCGGAAGGGGGGGGGGGGCATACAATTGAGCAATCTCTGATTGCTTCCTTGCTGTGTTCAACTTCAATTTGATTATTGTTGACTATAGTACAACTGTAGTTGCTTTTCAGCTGTAGTTCTACTGTAGTTCCACTGCAGTTCTACTGTACTGTTACTTTAGTTGTTTCCACTACAATTCTACTTCAGTTCCACTATAGTTCTACTGTTGTTCCACTGCAATTATAATTCAGTTTCACTGCAGAAGCTCAAGCAGAAATTCCACACAGTAAATCCGAGCTTCCAGTAATTTCCAAGCCTCTTTAATTTCCACAGGGAAACTCCACCGCAGAGTGTCGTAACTACACACAACCGTGAAGTAACCTAAAGTATTACTGCAGGCAGTTTAGTATAACTGTAGTCAAATTACAGTATACTGTAGTAGTACTGTAACCTGGGTTAGTTTAGGAGATCGTGGATGGGTACAGTATCCCTGTGGTGGGGCATCCCTGGGGTGGTAGGGGAGTGGGTCTAATATGTGTAGCATGATCCCAGAATATATGCAATGGCAAGGGGGACTACTCAATGATAGGACCCGTATCCAAGCAAAAAGGAAGAGAAATGCAAAACTGACATATTTGCCATAACGAAAAAAGGAAAAGGATAGAAAATCAGAAATGACATTCCAATGTGGTGTATCCATCGTGGAGTGAAATAGAAGAGGAAAACCATCACTAAATGGTAGAAAAATCAAACTGGCGTATCTGACATGAATAAAATTCAAGAGTGGATCTGTGGATAAATTACATTCTATCTATCTATGGAGTCTACTCAATGTGGCTTGTCTGTCTCGAAGCAAAATGGGAAAGAAATATTAAACTGACATGTACATGTATATGTGACATGACTAAAAATTTCAAAGGAGAAAGAATTAGAAATGACATTTCATCTGAGGGGGACAATTCAATGTGGCATAGTCGATCTCTCCAAGAATAGAATAGGTGAGAAAGACCAAGCTGACCTGTATGCCAAACCAAATATTTAAAAGAAGGCAAATGGGAGTTGAATCAAACTGCCATATCTGACAGGACTAATAATTCAAGAGTGAATCCTGACAGATGACATCAGATTCTTGTCCATTTTTTATTCGAGCACTCTACTTGAGGGTGACACCTGCCATACTGGAAAACAATAGTCTACAATCAGCCAACCACGACCCTTGATCCACTACCGTAGTCTCTGTTCAACTTTTGAACTGATGATCTCCTTCAACAAACAACAGTGATTAGCTCTCATGATCCCATACATGAAGGAAGGGCAATCTTGAATGTAGTTAGATAGTTTAATTAAATACTTCACTTATTTTTGAGTGTGACTATTATTATCAACATTCAAATAATTCCAAATGTTGTTATAAAAAAATTACATTGATAGAATGCAAAATAAAACAAATTCTGAAGATTTTGTTGCTCGCCACGGCGTGCACTGGGTGCTGCCATTGCACCATTGTGTGGCATTGGAAGTGAGTGTAAAAATGTCATAACGTCCTGGAGATTTGAGGCTGTTTGTGTTGATCGTGGCAGTAATTCGCGTGAGAACGAAACCAGTCTATCTCTATCCATTGATTGTCTATGTAGTTGATTTTGTAGTTCAAGTTTAATCCTGAAAATGTTTACGAACTCAGAACAATCATCATTCAGATTAAATCACTGGACAAAGGCTGAGGTCACCCTTTTTGTTTACTGTTCACCTTCGAATTTTTCCCAACTTGAATTGTGCCAGTCTCAGCTGAAAAACTTGCGGAGATCGTCTAAAACAATTTTGTTTTAGGAATTGCCCCCATGGGATTTTCCATGCCAGTGCCCGAATTAAAACTCAGACCCAGAGTACCAGTAGTTCAAATGCCTGTAATTGAAACGTACCTGGCTCAACTTTATGTTGGCAACATGGCGGTGCCCATGTCAACTTTTGTGCGAAAATAAGGCTTCACAAATTGTAATAAAATAATAGCTTCCCTTGCTGCACTCAATGACAGTAAAATTAAAATGGTTACATTCTTTAACTCTATGCCCCATGGAGGCTTACCATTGCCCCATTGTGACACCCCTTTGTAGTCCATGATGATGCCATTTGACGCCTTATGTAATAAATCAATTAATTAACCTCACTCAATAATATTTTATTTCAGAAAATATTAACATGCTAAATTATTGGTCACTGTAAAATTTATATGAAGAAAAAAAAACCTCTGACCCCAGCCCCCCAATAGATTTGTACCTGACAATTTACAGGTGACAGGCATGGGAATTTTCCTTCAATAGGCTGATTTCAGTCTTTTTCATCAAAATTTTGAAAAATAAAAAGTTGTCAGTTCTGTCTGAAATGTCCAAAAATGCCATATTCCTGGTAGGGGGTAGAAAATTTCAGACTTTTTGAAGTAGATTTCAGACTTTTTTAGTGATAACAATTCCCATGCCTGAGGTGATCACCAAAAACTTCTATGGCATGTATGGGGCAGCCTAGAAAAGCCTGTATGGCTTAGAAAGGGATGTCAAATGGTATCATCATGGGGCAAAGAGTTTAAGCTTTGTAATAGGAACCCATATAAAATAAGATATGTACATGTACTTCTTTAACAGTAAAATACATGTAGCATGATCGTGATATTCATGATCCTTTGAAAGATATGTGCGCATGCCTACTATTGCCAATTTTGCCTTCTTTTCACTGATTCTAGTTTGTAAGAGTGCACTTACATTGTAACATATAAGCCTACGTACATTCTGTCTGGCTTGACTTCTCAACATAACATTTGCTTTACTATTTGTTTTCATTTTTATCTTCTAGGAAAAATGTTCCAGATTATTCGACATCAAGGGAGAAAAGTGACCTTGGATTTATCACATTTGATCTTCAAGCTGATATCCTTTTAGTAGTTAGTTAGTTTATATTAGATGTTCAAACAAACAATACATGAACTTTCTTCAGGGATTATACCTGGAAATAGTTTAGCTGTAGTTTTCTTCACATAAAACAGTAATATCGAATTACCTCTGTTTTCTGAGAAAGTAGAAAGAAAGACATTTCAATGAAAAGTGAGAGTATATTAATTATAATAAAACGCATATTAAAGGTGAAATGCAAAGGTTTTCATGTTTTCCTTTTTATGTTCTTCCTGGGTCAGTTAATGTTGGAACTATTGGCCTATTTACTATATGTGGTTTTATTTGAAGTATTTTGTCTCCTTGTAACTCTAGAAAAGTGTTCCAAAGTTGGTACAGTGCTGTAACTTCAGGTTTTTAACTGGTTGCCCAAAGGGCAAGTAACACTTAAGACTTACTTGCCCCCATCAGAGTCAACTTGCCCCCAACTTGACTAATTCGGGGAACATATGAACGTAATAAAAAAAGGACACAAATTTCTTGTTTTGCAAGAAGCCACAAATTTTATGCAGATCGTCAGCACTATAGATGTCATTGAGATCGTTCTCGACCAACCATGGATACTCCGGAGCCCAAGATTGAACAAAAGTTCTTTGCCGTTTCTCCCTGTCATAATCTTGGTTACGTTCAGCCGAAGATTTCGGAGCTGTTACTCGTGGTTTTGGCGTGAAGTTTGATAAAAACCGCTCCATGTGTTCTCCATGTTGGAGAGAACTTCCCTTTCGTCAACCTTCCCACAGCGCATGCTCCATTTCGCAGGCTCCATTAGACCCCCAGTTATTAGACCCCCAGTGAGGTGGTTGCCCTTTCGTTGCTAGGCAAGACAGTCCCGCAGCATGATCAGCAGAAATTTGGATTGGTTCACTGAAAATAATAAGTCACTAATTTATGGCGCATTTCGGGAACCATTGTTGGAATACTTCCCCCAGGCTCGTTTCGAAGGGATTGGATGTTTCACTGAATTATGTCCATTGACAAAGTTCGACTTCCGGCACCACAACGAGACGATTTCGTTGGATTCTAATTAAATTTTAGACTAGTACCCATCCACTGCGCATGACCCGCTATCGCTAAGCTTGTGGACCAGCACCTAATAATGAAAAGACGTACCTTCAACATGAAGTGTTTATTAAATGGCTCGATGCGTAGAGGAAGTGCTACAGATCAATGTGAAAACTATCGCTCAAGATATGCGTCTATCTCATCTTGCTTTAGGATTTGATAACGGATGGTGTCATATGATGATAATCGGTAAAAGATTGTTTCTTTTATCGACCTTCAGTTCGGCCTTGTCAGGAACAGGCTGTACAGCTTGATGAGAGTGTCTGTGGGTCCGCGTCAGTACGTAACGTCACAGCAGAATTTACACAACGTCACAATACGACGTTATAATGGAACTGTTAAGTCGATTGTTGCATAACGTCACAAATACACGTTGACAGGTCATAACATCGCCGCTACAGTGAAGGTCGGCATTATTAGAAGCCTGTCGTCAATCGGCCCAACGTTATTAGACGATGGCGGCCAGTCTAATTAAATTTTCTATCTATTCGGGGAGTAGGAGTCCCCCATAATACATTGCACTGGACAGGATCCGGTCAAGTTCACAAGACGAGAAAAATTGAAATACTATTGTTGTTGCTTTGACACATATCTCCTCTGAAAATATATTCCATACAGTATGCGTACACATTAAAATAGTAATGAATGCCGACTTCACAGGAAAGGACGCGACTGCGAGAGTGTTGAAAACTGGAGTCTGCATAAACCCAGAACCGGAACCTGTCCAGCGAGAGCTGAACAAATTTGCAACGTCTGCTCGGCGAATTCATCGCATGAAATTACTCTTGAGGTTTGCCTCTGACATTTTCAGGTTTACACAACTTTAATGGCCACTTGCCCAGTCGGGCAAGCTCCACACCAATGTTAAATGCCCCCGCAATTTTAACTTGCCCCGGGCATGCGGGCATGCGGGAAGTTAAAGCACTGTGGTATCTCAAGCCCGGCTGATTTTAGAACTGAAATCCGCATTGCTTATCTGCCCTTCTTTGATGCTGGTTTGTGACGTCACATCAGACCACCTGGCATGCCTGGCCGGACATCAACACTTCTAATTTTCAGTCTTTGGGAGGCTGGTCTAAAGTGGCATCACAGTCCAGGAAAGATAAGCGATGAAGATTTGCAAATCGGAATTCAGCCGGGCATGGAGTACCAACTTTTACAAGCTTCTAGCAGACAAACTACTTCAAATTCAACAAAATGAAGTAGATTTACTGATATTTCTATCATTATTCAACTTTTGTAATATACAAAAAAGGAGAATCTAAAAACCTTTGCATTCCACCTTTAAAGTAGCCTTGTTAATCAGATTAAAATCTAATGATCATGATGGTCCAAAGAAATTCCTTTACAGAACCTCTGTGATTGACTGGATTTCTTCCAAGTTCCTTCATAGGCCAATGAAAATGCTAGATTTCCATTTGAAAATTTAAATGGACCAATCAAATGTTTTAATATTGGAAGATATCCCATAATGCATTGTTATTTCTATATAACTTCATTGTGTGCCAGGAGCATCACATAGACTGGATGTAAAAAGACAGAAACTTAGCATTTCCGTTCCAATACATTGATACCCACACCAAAAGGGTTACGTACTCGATCCATTGTCATACAAGTACATGCCTTGTGCTGTCCTCAGTGTTATATAGGGTGGATGGTGGGTGTGTGGTTCCATGTTGCTTCAAAGCAACAGGAACGAAACTTGACTGGGTGGTGCCTATTTGGTTCATCGTTATATGACTGAAATATTGTTGAAAGCGACATCAAATCCTATTCACTCGCTCACCCCTACAGTACTCGATCCACTGTTGTATAAGTACAATTACCACAGTACTTGATCCATTGTTGTATAAATACATGTACCACAGTACTCGATCCATTGTCGTACTACATGTACCGGTACCACAGTACTCGATCCATTGTCGTACAAGTACATGTGCCATAGTATTCGATCCATTTTCATACAAGTACATGTACCACAGTACTCGATCCATTGTCGTATAACTCCCATGTACTACAGTACTTGATCCATTGTCGTATAACTACATGTACCACAGTACTCGATTCATTGTCGTATAACTCCATGTATTACAGTACTTGATCCATTGTCATATAACTTCATGGACCACGACCACAACACTTTCCTTGACACCATCTCAGATTTAGGTCCACTTTTTAATTGGAATGTCAAACAGTTATTTATCTACATGACAGCCGAATATGAAACCAGCAACCATGTAAGTAAAGTAGATTGTGAGTTTGTTTGCCAAGACATTGATTCAAGTATCCTACGATGCAGACTGTGTTTGTATGCTGCATGTCTTAGCTGTAGTATATTCTCTGTAACCAATAGACAAACTAAGGTACTGGGAAGATTTGTAGTTGTGAAGTTGTGAAGCACGCTACCTGGTGAACTCGGATCATAGAATACTAATCAGTCGCATTCAGTGGGACATGCAGCCGGCATCATCTCGGAATGGTAAGATTATGTCTGTGTTACGAGGTCAATGTAGCCATCAAACTACATATATTGCAGTAGCTAATACACCAGTGAATGCACAAATCTTATTATCCACTATTTGCGGGGTATGATGGAAATGGCCTGCTCAGTCATTATACAAAGGATATGTATTAATACCAAGGCTCTGACTGCCATGCAAGCCTGATAATAAGGCACTTACATGTAGGACATCAGAGGATATGATACTCACCATGACTTTTTAATCCAACATATCTTCATAGGGGCTGGCTGTGTTTGTGTTAACATGGTTAGTGTCTGATGCCATGATGGGCCATGGCTGTGTTTGTGTTAACATGGTTAGTGGCTGGTGCCATGATGGGCCATGGCTGTGTTTGTGTTAACATGGTTAATGTCTGATGCCATGATGGGCCATGGCTGTGTTTGTGTTAACATGGTTAGTGTCTGGTGCCATGATGGGCCATGGCTGTGTTTGTGTTAACATGGTTAGTGTCTGGTGCCATGATGGGCCATGGCTGTGTTTGTGTTAACATGGTTAGTGTCTAGTGCCATGATGGGCCATGGCTGTGTTTGTGTTAACATGGTTAATGTCTGGTGCCATGATGGGCCATAGCTGTGTTTGTGTTAACATGGTTTAATGTCTGATGCCATGATGGGCCATGGCTCTGTGTTAAAATGGTTAGGTACAATGTCTGGTACCATGATGGGCCATGGCTGTGTTTGTGTTAACATGGTTAGGTACAATGTCTGGTGCCATGATGGGCCATGGCTGTGTTTGGGTTAACATGGTTAGGTACAATGTCTGGTGCCATGATGGGCCATGGCTGTGTTTGTGAACAACATGGTTAATGTCTGATGTCATGATGGGCCATGGCTGTGTTTGTGTTAACATGGTTAGTGTCTGGTGCCATGATGGGCCATGGCTGTGTTTGTGTTAACATGGTTAATGTCTGGTGCCATGATGGGCCATGGTTGTGCTTCTGTTAACATGGTTAGTGTCTGGTGCCATGGTGGGCCATGGCTGTGTTTGTGTTAACTTGGTTGATGTCTGGCGCCATGATGTGCCATGACTGTGTTTGTGTTAACATGGTTAATGTCTGGTGCCATGGTGGGCGATGGCTGTGGTTGTGTTAACATGGTTAATGTCTGGTGCCATGATGGGCCATAGCTGTGTTTGTGTTAACATGGTTAGTGTCTGGTGCCATGATGGGCCATGGTTGTGTTTGTGTTAACATGGTTAATGTCTGATGCCATGATGGGTCATGGCTGTGTGTTATCATGGTTAGTGTCTGGTGCCATGATGGGCCATGGCTGTGTTTGTGTTAACATGGTTAATGTCTGGTGCCATGATGGGCCATGGCTGTGTGTTAACATGGTTACTGTCTGGTGCCATGGTGGGCCCTGGCTGTTTTTGTGTTAACATGGTTAATGTCTGGTGCCATGATGGGCCATGGCTGTTTTTGTGTTAACATAGTTAATGTCTGGTACCATGATGGGCCATGGCTGTGTTTGTGTTAACATGGTTAATATCTGGTGTCATGATGTTCCATGGCTGTGTTTGTGTTATCATGGTTATTGTCTGGTGCAGTGATGAGCCATGGCTGTGTTTGTCTTAACTTGGTTGATGTCTGGTGCCATGATGGGCCATGGCTGTGTGTTAACATGGTTAGTGTCTGGTGCCATGATGGGCCATGGCTGTGTTTGTGTTAACATGGTTAATGTCTGGTGCCATGATGGGCCATGGCTGTGTTTGTGTTAACATGGTTAATGTCTGGTGCCATGATGGGCCATGGTTGTGTTTGTGTTAACATGGTTAGTGCCTGGTGCCATGGTGGGCCATGGCTGTGTTTGTGTTAACTTGGTTGATGTCTGGTGCCAAGATGGGCCATGGCTGTGTTTGTGTTAACATGGTTAGTGGCTGGTGCCATAATGAGTCATAGCTGTGTTTGTGTTAACATGGTTAGGTACAATGTCTGGTGCCATGATTGGCCATGGCTGTGTGTTAACATGGTTAGTGTCTGGTGCCATGATGGGCCATAGCTGTGTCTGTGTTAACACGGTTAGTGTCTGGTGCCATGGTGGGCCATGACTGTGTTTGTGTTAACTTGGTTGATGTCTGGTGCCATGATGGGCCATGGCTGTGTTTGTGTTAACATGGTTAGTGTCTGGTGCCATGATGAGTCATAGCTGTGTTTGTGTTAACATGGTTAGGTACAATGTCTGGTGCCATGATGGGCCATGGCTGTGTTAGTGTTAACATGGTTAGTGTCTGGTGCCATGATGGGCCATAGCTGTGTTTGTGTTAACATGGTTAGTGTCTGGTGCCATGGTGGGCCACGGTTGTGTTTGTGTTAACATGGTTAATGTCTGGTGCCATGATGGACCATGGCTGTGTTTGTGTTAACATGGTTAATGTCTGATGCCATGATGGGCCATGGCTGTGTGTTAACATGGTTAGTGGCTGGTGCCATGATGGACCATGGCTGTGTTTGTGTTAACATGGTTAATGTCTGATGCCATGATGGGTCATGGCTGTGTGTTAACATGGTTAGTGTCTGGTGCCATGATGGACCATGACTGTGTGTTAACATGGTTAATGTCTGGTGCCATGATGGACCATAGCTGTGTTTGTGTTAACATGGTTAATGTCTGATGCCATGATGGGCCATGGCTGTGTGTTAACATGGTTAGTGTCTGGTGCCATGATGGACCATGGCTGTGTTTGTGTTGACATGGTTAATGTGCCATGATGGCCATGCCATGGATGTCTGGTGCCATGATGGACCATGGTTGTGTTTGTGTTAACATGGTTAGTGTCTGGTGCCATGATGGGCCATGGCTGTGTGTTGACATGGTTAATGTCTGGTGCCATGATGGGCCATGGTTGTGTTTGTGTTAACATGGTTAATGTCTGATGCCATGATTGGCCATGGCTGTGTGTTGACATGGTTAATGTCTGGTGCCATGATGGACCATGGCTGTGTTTGTGTTGACATGGTTAATGTCTGGTGCCATGATGGGCCATGACTGTGTTTGTGTTAACATGGTTAGTGTCTGGTGCCATGATGGGCCATAGCTGTGTTTGTGTTAACATGGTTAGTGTCTGGTGCCATGATGGGCCATGGCTGTGTTTGTGTTAACATGGTTAGTGTCTGGTGCCATGATGGGCCATGGCTGTGTTTGTGTTAACATGGTTAGTGTCTGGTGCCATGATGGGCCATAGCTGTGTTTGTGTTAACACGGTTAGTGTTTGCTGCCATGGTGGGCCATGGCTGTGTTTGTGTTAACATGGTTAGTGTCTGGTGCCATGATGGGCCATGGCTGTGTTTGTGTTAACATGGTTAGTGTCTGGTGCCATGATGGGCCATAGCTGTGTTTGTGTTAACACGGTTAGTGTTTGGTGCCACGGTTGTGTTTGTGTTAACATGGTTAGTGTCTGGTGCCATGATGGGCCATGGCTGTGTTTGTGTTAACATGGTTAGTGTCTGGTGCCATGATGAGTCATAGCTGTGTTTGTGTTAACATGGTTAGGTACAATGTCTGGTGCCATGATGGGCCATGGCTGTGTTAGTGTTAACATGGTTAGTGTCTGATGCCATGATGGGCCATGGCTGTGTTTGTGTTAACTTGGTTGGTGTCTGGTGCCATGATGGGCCATGGCTGTGTTTGTGTTAACATGGTTAGGTACAATGTCTGGTGCCATGATGGGCCATGGCTGTGTTTGTGTTAACACGGTTAGTGTCTGGTGCCATGGCGGGCCATGGCTGTGTTTGTGTTAGCATGGTTAATGTCTGATGCCATGATGGGCCATGGCTGTGTTTGTGTTAACTTGGTTAGGTACAATGTCTGGTGCCATGATGGGCCATGGCTGTGTTTGTGTTAACATGGTTAGGTACAATGTCTGGTGCCATGATGGGCCATGGCTGTGTTTGGGTTAACATGGTTAGGTACAATGTCTGGTGCCATGATGGGCCATGGCTGTGTTTGTGAACAACATGGTTAATGTCTGATGTCATGATGGGCCATGGCTGTGTTTGTGTTAACATGGTTAGTGTCTGGTGCCATGATGGGCCATGGCTGTGTTTGTGTTAACATGGTTAATGTCTGGTGCCATGATGGGCCATGGTTGTGCTTCTGTTAACATGGTTAGTGTCTGGTGCCATGGTGGGCCATGGCTGTGTTTGTGTTAACTTGGTTGATGTCTGGCGCCATGATGGGCCATGACTGTGTTTGTGTTAACATGGTTAATGTCTGGTGCCATGGTGGGCGATGGCTGTGTTTGTGTTAACATGGTTAGTGTCTGGTGCCATGATGGGCCATAGCTGTGTTTGTGTTAACATGGTTAGTGTCTGGTGCCATGATGGGCCATGGTTGTGTTTGTGTTAACATGGTTAATGTCTGATGCCATGATGAGTCATGGCTGTTTGTTATCATGGTTAGTGTCTGGTGCCATGATGGGCCATAGCTGTGTTTGTGTTAACATGGTTAATGTCTGGTGCCATGATGGGCCATAGCTGTGTTTGTGTTAACATGGTTAGTGTCTGGTGCCATGATGAGTCATAGCTGTGTTTGTGTTAACATGGTTAGGTACAACGTCTGGTGCCATGATGGGCCATGGCTGTGTGTTAACATGGTTAGTGTCTGGTGCCATGATGGGCCATAGCTGTGTTTGTGTTAACACGGTTAGTGTCTGGTGCCATGGTGGGCCATGGCTGTGTTTGTGCTAACATGGTTAATGTCTGGTGCCATGATGGGCCATGGCTGTGTTTGTGTTAACACGGTTAGTGTCTGGTGCCATGGTGGGCCACGGTTGTGTTTGTGTTAACATGGTTAATGTCTGGTGCCATGATGGGCCATGGTTGTGTTTGTGTTAACATGGTTAATGTCTGATGCCATGATGGGCCATGGCTGTGTGTTAACATGGTTAGTGTCTGGTGCCATGATGGACCATGGCTGTGTTTGTGTTGACATGGTTAATGTCTGGTGCCATGATGGGCCATGACTGTGTTTGTGTTAACATGGTTAGTGTCTGGTGCCATGATGGGCCATAGCTGTGTTTGTGTTAACATGGTTAGTGTCTGGTGCCATGATGGGCCATGGCTGTGTTTGTGTTAACATGGTTAGTGTCTGGTGCCATGATGGGCCATAGCTATGTTTGTGTTAACATGGTTAGTGTCTGGTGCCATGATGGGCCATGGCTGTGTTTGTGTTAACATGGTTAATGTCTGGTGCCATGATGGTTAATGTCTGGTGCCATGATGGGCCATGGCTGTGTTTGTGTTAACATGGTTAGTGTCTGGTGCCATGATGGGCCATGGCTGTGTTTGTGTTAACATGGTTAGTGTCTGGCGCCATGATGGACCATGGCTGTGTTTGTGTTAACATGGTTAGTGTCTAGTGCCATGATGGGCCATGGCTGTGTTTGTGTTAACATGGTTAATGTCTGGTGCCATGATGGGCCATAGCTGTGTTTGTGTTAACATGGTTTAATGTCTGATGCCATGATGGGCCATGGCTCTGTGTTAAAATGGTTAGGTACAATGTCTGGTACCATGATGGGCCATGGCTGTGTTTGTGTTAACATGGTTAGGTACAATGTCTGGTGCCATGATGGGCCATGGCTGTGTTTGTGTTAACATGGTTAATGTCTGGTGCCATGATGGGCCATAGCTGTGTTTGTGTTAACATGGTCCAATGTCTGGTGCCATGTTGATGAGCCATGGCTGTGTTTGTGTTAACATGGTTAGTGTCTGATGCCATGATGGGCCATGGCTGTGTTTGTTTTAACATGCTTAATGTCTGGTGCCATGATGGGCCATGGCTGTGTTTGTGTTAACATGGCTAGGTACAATGTCTGGTGCCATGATGAGCCATGGCTGTGTTAATGTCTGGTGCCATGATGGGCCATGGCTGTGTTTGTGTTAACATGGTTAATGTCTGGTGCCATGATGGGCCATGGCTGTGTTCGTGTTAGCATGGTTAATGTCTGGTGCCATGATGGGCCATGGCTGTGTTAATGTCTGGTGCCATGATGGGCCATGGCTGTGTTTGTGTTAACATGGTTAATGTCTGGTGCCATGATGGGCCATGGCTGTGTTTGTGTTAGCATGGTTAATGTCTGGTGCCATGATGAGCCATGGCTGTGTTAATGTCTGGTACCATGATGGGCCATGGCTGTGTTTGTGTTAGCATGGTTAGTGTCTGGTGCCATGATGGGCTATAGCTGTGTTTGTGTTAACATGGTTAATGTCTGGTGCCATGATGGGCCTTGGCTGTGTTTGTGTTAACATGGTTAGTGTCTGGTGCCATGATGGGCCATGGCTGTGTTTGTGTTAACATGGTTAGTGTCTGGTGCCATGGTGGGCCATGACTGTGTTTGTGTTAACATAGTTATTGTCTGGTGCCATGATGGGCCATGGCTGTGTTTGTGTTAACATGGTTAGTGTCTGGTGCCATGGTGGGCCAGGACTGTGTTTGTGTTAACATAGTTATTGTCTGGTGCCATGATGGGCCATGGCTGTGTTTGTGTTAACATGGTTAGTGTCTGGTGCCATGATGGGCCATGGCTGTGTTTGTGTTAACATGGTTAATGTCTGGTGCCATGATGGACCATGACTGTGTTTGTGTTAACATGGTTAGTGTCTGATGCCATGATGGGCCATAGCTGTGTTTGTGTTAACCTGGTTAATGTCTGGTGCCATGATGGGCCATGGCTGTGTTTGTGTTAACATGGTTAATGTCTGGTGCCATGATGGGCCATGGTTGTGCTTCTGTTAACATGGTTAATGCCTGGTGCCATGATGGGCCATGACTGTGTTTGTGTTAACATGGTTAATGTCTGGTGCCATGATGGGCCATGGCTGTGTTTGTGTTAGCATGGTTAATGTCTGGTGCCATGATGGGCCATGGTTGTGTTTGTGTTAGCATGGTTAATGTCTGGTGCCATGATGGGCCATGGCTGTGTTTGTGTTAGCATGGTTAATGTCTGGTGCCATGATGGGCCATGGTTGTGTTTGTGTTAGCATGGTTAATGTCTGGTGCCATGATGGGCCATGGCTGTGTTTGTGTTAGCATGGTTAATGTCTGGTGCCATGATGGGCCATGGTTGTGTTTGTGTTAGCATGGTTAATGTCTGGTGCCATGATGGGCCATGGCTGTGTTTGTGTTAGCATGGTTAATGTCTGGTGCCATGATGGGCCATGGTTGTGTTTGTGTTAGCATGGTTAATGTCTGGTGCCATGATGGGCCATGGCTGTGTTTGTGTTAGCATGGTTAATGTCTGGTGCCATGATGGGCCATGGTTGTGTTTGTGTTAGCATGGTTAATGTCTGGTGCCATGATGGGCCATGGCTGTGTTTGTGTTAGCATGGTTAATGTCTGGTGCCATGATGGGCCATGGTTGTGTTTGTGTTAGCATGGTTAATGTCTGGTGCCATGATGGGCCATGGCTGTGTTTGTGTTAGCATGGTTAATGTCTGGTGCCATGATGGGCCATGGTTGTGTTTGTGTTAGCATGGTTAATGTCTGGTGTCATGATGGGCCATGGCTGTGTTTGTGTTGACATGGTTAGTGTCTGGTGCCATGATGGGCCATGACTGTGTTTATGTTAACATGGTTAATGTCTGGTGTCATGATGGGCCATG
This sequence comes from Hanleya hanleyi, assembly GCA_036873755.1. NCBI lineage: Eukaryota > Metazoa > Mollusca > Polyplacophora > Lepidopleurida > Hanleyidae > Hanleya > Hanleya hanleyi. Next base: position 5,945 of record JAVTVY010030094.1, on the reverse strand, counting down.
ACTGTGTTTGTGTTAACATGGTTAATGTCTGGTGCCATGATGGGCCATGACTGTGTTTGTGTTAACATGGTTAATGTCTGGTGCGATGATGGGCCATGACTGTGTTTGTGTTAACATGGTTAATGTCTGGTGTCATGATGGGCCATGACTGTGTTTGTGTTAACATGGTTAATGTCTGGTGCCATGATGGGCCATGGCTGTGTTTGTGTTGACATGGTTAATGTCTGGTACCATGATGGTTAATGTCTGGTGTCATGATGGGCCATGGCTGTGTTTGTGTTGACATGGTTAGTGTCTGGTGCCATGATGGGCCATGGCTGTGTTTGTGTTAACATGGTTAGTGTCTGGCGCCATGATGGGCCATAGCTGTGTTTGTGTTAACATGGTTAGTGTCTGGTGCCATGGTTGTGTTTGTGTTAACATGGTTAGGGTTAAGGCTCTAATAATTCAATCACATATAACAAAGTAGATTTGTTTCTCACCCCAAAAACGGAGGTGATCAAATTGATTAAAAAACAAGACTTTGGTATTTCGTACATTCAGTCATGTTAGGGGGTCATCAAATATATTAGTGACCGATAAAAAATTTAGGGCAAAATCTTGTGGTGATTGAATGTTGATTGAAATATTAGAGTATTCACTACAAGAGAGGTGAGTTGAGTGAATAACGTCTTCTTTTGACTCGAGCAATAATGTTGTTAAGCATCGTGTTGAATATATAAATCAATGTAATTAAATAAATCTGAATCATAGTTGAAATGTTAAATGGTATCAAGACACATTTCCGTTGATGATTACAATATTGGGTATTGGATATATCCTGTACATTTTTTATTCTTTGTAATGTTTTATTCTTTCAGAAATTAAACCAAGTTGTATTATGGGATAAAATTATACGACGGGGTGAGAATGCAGCACTGGATTACCGGAACATGAACACTAAATACTACTTCTGGGATTCTGGTAATGGATTGAAGTAAGTCTTACTCATACTGAATTAACTCGGATAATCAATTACATGTAACATGGTGGTGGTGGGTAAACCAGCTGGACCAAGACTTGCACAAAATTCAAGTTCATCCTTTAACATAAAACTGTGCTTATAGCACTGACAAGGTGCATAGAGAGACGGTTCATTCATCCACTCTCTTCCCTATCTCTTTAACATGGGGCAGGTTTGTTAACTATTGATAACAGGTGTAAATATGATAAATATGGATGAAATTATCCCACTATTCCAAGAAAGGATAATTATGCTTAGATTTATGCTAATATTGACAACTTCTGGGTGAAAGTAGTCCAGTTATGATTGATTGAAATTATTTCTTGGTTAACGGGAAAGAGACTGGATGAACAAACTGCTCTGAACCACTGTCTCGATGCTTCTGCTGGTGCTATCAGTACAGCTCTATTGTTAAGCAATTAACTTGAATGTTGTGCAAGTGGTGGATTAGCTGTACAATTATCCAGTGTACATTTTATTTTGGATAGAAAAAGTGTCCCTAGTTTTTACTGTTGATCATAAAAATTTCCAATTTTATGGGAAAACATGTCCTTTCACTCCCAGCAAAGGTTCCTGTACTCTTCGTGTGCCAGTTTTTAGGCGTGCATGAAATGAATCTATCCAGTTTGATAATGAGAGTAATTTGTATTACAACAACAATAAAGTGTATTATAACAACAAAATGTGACCTCGTGCCTGATAAATGAAAGCTATTCTATGACAATGATAAGCAATATGCATTCTTTTTGGGATTGCACAAAGCCCCAGCGAACAGAAAAACCACAGACAAAAAGCCCCAAGCCCCATCTGACATTTAGTTTCAGGCCAGGGCAATAAAATCACAACTTATTTTTTCTCACAGCTATGTTGATACCTTGTCTCTTTTTCCGATTGTCCCTTCGTCCATCTGTGTGTCAGTGCATACATCCGTTCGTCCGTCTGTCCATCTGAAATTCGTTTCGAAGCAATAGAGAACTGCTCATCGGATTCTTCTCAAATTTGTTATGTGTATACCATGCCATGAGGTGTCGCCTGGGATTGCATTTTGACCACTTTCGCCAACAGGTGGCCTCAACAGGTGGTAAAATCCAATATGCATTCCCGGGCAATAACTTGAAAAACTCTCATCAGATTCTTTTCAAACTTGGTATGTATATACCATGCCATGAGATGTTGCTTGGGATTGCATTTTGCCCACTTGCGCCTAGATGTGGTATCATCTTTTGACAAAATCCGAAATTCATTTCCAGGCAATAACTTGAGAACCGCTCATCATATAATTTCCAAATTTGGTATTTATATACCATGCCATGAGATGTCCCTTTCAATGTGGCACCTCCGGATGGCAAAATCTAAATTCGGTTTCCGGATAATAACTTGAGAATCGCTCATTGCATTCTTCCTCAAATTTGGTATGCAGATACCATGCCATGAGATGTCGCTTGGGATTGTGTGTCATCCACTTGCGCCTACATGTCATGCCACCTGGTCACAAAATCTAAATTTGGTTTCTGTGCAATAACTTGAGGATTCCTTGTTGGATTTTTGTCAAATATGGTATGCAGATACCATGCTATGAGATGTGGCTTGGGTTTGCATTTCGCATCCATGGCATAACTCTAGTATGCTATGCATTCAAACGGCTACACACATAAAAACATCTTGCCTCATGTTGGATCAAGGCTGGGAATTATATCTTCAGGGGAATGAAAACCGAATCTCTTAAGTGGGTTACTGAATGTATACTTACAGAATATATAGGTTAATATTAAAGAGATTGATATAGCTGTTACAATGTACGATGAAAGTTAATATCTTCACATGTACTTGTATGCAGCAGCAGTTGTGGAGTCCTAGCACTGATACCATCATTCATACCATTGTAAAACTATTGATGCCATGTGACCATCCTGAACAGAATCTAACATGTTTACACCTCTTTTATCTTTCAGAAATAACAAAAACATCACATTAACATTATCCTGGAATGTTATACCAAATGCAGGAACTCTACCCAAGATAGCCGGCCATGGCAACCACCAGTTTGAATTTCCAGAAGAATACTCGTCAGCCCGGGGGTTCTAGAGGACTCTTTAATATTGTTATTTGTGAGAATTCACACTTCGTGTGATGTTGTCAGAATGGAAATAGGGCAAATCGCTAGGAAAAGTGTGCCGCAAAACAAAGAGTCTCACTTAAAGGTGTTGGGGGAGGGGGGTGTCTCATTCCTATCTCATTAAATCATTTGGACATATGGAGACTCCTAGCTTTGGAGTCACAAGCATGTGTGGATTGTCAACAAAAAGGAGAACATTTCTCAGTCAGATTTTGGCTGAGAGGGAGAAAACCTCACTCGCTCACTTATACAGTCAGATGATTCCCCCCCCCCCCCACATCCTTAACCCCCCCCAATTGCAGCTGGTCAAAATGTTTCAGACTTGAGGGATTAAGAGATTCGTATTGCGATCACGATCTCTGTCCCTGAGTCTGTCTGTTAAATTTGTTTGTCTATGCGATATCTGCAGTTCTATGGTATGGATTGCTACCAAACTTTGTGTATACCTTGTCCTTGAGACACCGAAGAGCCATGTTTATTTAGATGTCAGAAGGTCATGGTCACATGGAAAAAAATCATCAAAAAATGGAAAAGGGTGTTAAAAATGTCAAGGGTCAAGTTTACATAGACCAGAAAACCTTCAGAAAAGGAGAAATATTTTGTTCCTGATATGAACTAGTTCAAAACTTTGGGTATATTTTGGCGATGAGGCAAAGGAGAACCATAGATTTATTTTAAAGTGATCGTAAACCCTCGAGTAAAGTTTCCATCAAATGAAAGACCATTGCGAACAGTGTCGGAAAATATTTATTGTAATTTTTTACGATTTTATTACACAGAGTAAACTGCAAATAAAGCATGGTATTCTATGGTGATCTGTTGCAATCATATCTAGGTCCAGTGACGTCACACTGACTAAATACATACATTTCAAACTTTGTATGCATTTTCCAATGCTTGATTCAAGCTTATGGTGTGTATACGCTGAGTTTCAACACAGACTCACTGTTTGAATGTGCATATTTCACCAAAATCTGGGAGATGGTAACTCATAAGTGTCAAGTCAGTTTGAATCTTGCATTAATTTCCTCGATTTTGGTGAAACATGTACATTGGAACAGTGAGTATGTGTTGAAACTCAAAGTATACATACCTTAAGCTTGAATCAAGCATTGGAAAGTGCATACAAAGTTTGAAATGTATGTATTAAGGCACTGGACCTAGATATGATTGCAACAGACCACCATAGAATACCATGCTTTATTTGCAGTTTACTCTGTGTAATAAAATCGTAAAAAATTTCAATAAATATTTTCTGTTTGCAATGGCCTTTCATTTGATGGAAACTTTACTTGAGGGTTTACGATCACTTTAAGGTCAAGGTTGCCTAGGCCAAAAGAAAAATGGAAAATTGTGTTGTTCACTATGTCATCAGGGATGTGGAATTGTTCAAGTTGCACAAGTGTATATTGAAGGTCCCCTATTCTTGTTTGTTTGGTGTGTTTATGATGTAAGTATGTCAGAGGGTAAACATATATTGTAGTTGGAGTGGAGGAGTGGTGTGATAGGGAATATCTTATGTATGATGATCATTTAGGTTGTATGAAAGAAATTCTTTCATTTATCTACATATGAAATACTGGAGGCTATTGGAGGTTTTGCGTGCAAATGTTTTAAGTAAAGTTGTTACGATATTTTCACCAGGATGCCTATTTTTCGAGACCAGTTGCAAGTTTTATTGATCATTCAGCATCAAGTTTTCTCACCTGTATTTACCCTATTTCTTCTAATTATTCAGATGGCAAAACTTTAACTTGAGGTTACAGTGGAGAGAAATTCTGCAAACATTCTACAAGCTAGCTATCTACACACTAGCTATCTTTGCAGTTCTTGGGTAAATAACATATCCATGCCACAGTATTTAGACTCTGTTGACATAAAAATGGATTTTTTTCTGCTTCTAAGTCTAAAAATGTTGTTTAAAAAATGAGAAGAAATAGGGTATCACAAAATCTAGTATAAAATATTTGCTGTTTAATTAGAAATCAATGTAATCAAAATCAGTTGAGATTGAGATTTGTTGGAATACATGCAATGAAATTCTTGGTTAATCAATTTTATAAATGAGTTAATCAAATTCATAAAGGTGAGGGGTGGAAGCATTTGAATATAAAATGGCTCGCTGCAGCCATTTGATAATCTGCATTGAGAACGAATGCAGACAAGAACTCGACTGACTCGAACTCGAAAAAATAAAAGATCTGTTTACAATCATAGTTTACCAGCTTTCAGTGTCAGCTATTGGATGAAGGACCTTGTCAAGGACCAAACAAGCAGTTTTAATCTGCCTGATGCACATATTCCTAGTACCTCATGAAAAAGCTGCAGTGGCTATTACCAGTATACCAGCGAAGGCTGTAGAACATACTGTTCTACATTTTCAGTCCAAGTGGAAAATATTTAATGCAAAGAAAACACTTCCTTGATTTAATGATTTGCAGTACTCTTTCCTTTCGGTGATCAGGTGTTTAGATCTCGGATTCACACAGTAAAGCTTAACTGGTGTGCTTGACAGCTCCAGTTATACATCGCCATTCAGCAGACCCATTTTGTTAAATGCTAGAAACACTGTTTGTAGGAAACAACATTCACCATTCGGAGATAGGAACTTATACTTTCTTATGCTAAGCAGTTATAATTATACTGTAAAGTACAAAAATAGTAATGCTTACAAGCATAAGCTGATTTGTTTCTTGATTGGATGCATTAGGGGGAGACATTGTGGAGCATACCGAAATTGAGGTCAAAGTTCAAGGGCATAAAAATCAGGACATTGAAAATTTATATATTTTTCATGAATGAATATACATCAGGGGGGAGATATGT